>JAPYMA010001023.1:0-231249 GCA_035041965.1 Anisakis pegreffii
ACTAGTTGTATGGCATAATAATAAGTAAATGGATTGTCGTTCTGATCATAAATGTGATCATAATTGTACTCTATTTCAATTCCATCGATCTGTCAATAGTACCACACCAATTGATCATCGCAGATCATGTCAAAGTGACTGCCTTGCTCGTAACATTCATATTATCATCATTCAGCCATCATTTTTTTCTTTCGTGTGGCTTTGTACGATGCGTTGGTGATGTGTGTGTGATGTATATCACGATCTTATTTCGTATATCACGCTTTTTATGGTGTAATTCGTCGTTGCGGCAGAGATATTTTGGATTCAAATACCCACTTAGTTTTTCAGCATTATTAGTATCATTCTGTCTTTTTACATCTTCATTAGTATAAGCCTAGAAAAGATCATCCGGGTGCAATCTTTGAAAGATAGTAATATTCGCAGTGTAGGTGATATCTTATTAAATAATCACCATCGATATCTTAGTTTAGAACGTTGATAACGTGTGCGAATAATTTATTAATGAGAAATGTGTTATCAATAAGGATGTAAATGATGAATACTGCGAATTAGTCATCTAATATTGTTTCAGATGTGCATATGAAGATGAGCGAGCGACCGAGCGAGTGGACGATTACGATAGTGGTCGCTGGTAGCGAGCTCCACAAAACTTCATTCTAAGGTGGGAGTTGGATGATTTTTTTGATGATTTAATTTTCAGTTGGTGGTTTTAAATAACTTTATTGTCAATCGATCTTGTTGATTTCTGGTGATCTCATATGAAATGGCGTATTTTCAGTAAGTATGGTGAACGGCGTTCGGATGGACGTTTTTTTTCGACGGATGCGTTTTTGATGGATGGCGCTCGATGGTTGATGACGGCGTTCTCGATAGCAACAACTTGAAATATCATCATTGTGCAACATGGCATATATTGGATCAACAAAGATATCAAAATGCATATATTGGATCAAGATCAAATTCAATATCAAGGGACAACCGACAAATACGACATGATAGCGCGTGGAGGCGCTGGGTTAGGACATTGAACTGTATTTTCTTTTTATCAGAACTTGAATAAATAATCCGGAGTTGAACAACTCCTCATTTTGGACTATTTATTTTCACTTCTATTAGAACCTAGGGAACAAGAATAAAATTAAGTCGTGGTCAGTGACCACTTTTTTGCATGCTTTATTCTTTTATGCATTAATTCATTTGTGAATATTGTGAATTGTAATTGCAATTGTTTGTATTGTAATGTAATTGAAATTGTAAATTAGAGAATGTTTGAGTAATATTGTGAATATTTGTATATGTATATGTAGTTATGTAGTTATGATACTTTACTTGAAACCGACCTGGTGAAATTAGGTGATAATACAGTGGCGTAGATATTATGATGTATTGTACATTGCTATCATTGTTAATTGAAGTATATTTCTGAAGATATTAATGATGCATTGCACATTTTAACTGGGGGGATTTTTTAGTGATTTTTAATTCAGTTATTAATATTATTTGCGCTATTGTTGTAATGTTATTATTGTAACTGCCACTGTATTATCATGGGCTGAGAAGTTTAGCGGGCGATAGTCTAGCGTTATCAACCAATTTACGAGGGTTCTACAAATATTTGCTGCCCTTTGGGGTGGAGTTTTTTATACTAATTTTTGTACTAATTATAATGAGTCATATTGTATGTGTACCATAATGTATACTTATAATTTGTTATAATTTTATTTATACCACAAATGTATTTATTTATTCCTTTTGCATATTAATCATTGTTGCCAACATTGTGAACTTTTTTGTATGGGATGTGGTAGGGCGAAGGAGGGATGCGGCACGTGATGACCCGCTTAACTCTGGAGCCAGAGGTAGGGACTTGGACTGGCCCATCCCACCTAATTGAAAAATTTTTTCATTTTGTGCACCCCGTCATCCCTCCAATATGGACTCTATTACGTGTTGGACTCTATCATAGGTACGAGACTAGCACATTTGCTGATAGTTGACTTAGCTTGGCACAGAATTGATTTGACTTAGTTTGAGAGTAGCTTGACTTAGCTCGACATCTGACTTAGCATTAAAAGTTTGAGACGGACTGGTCTCGACTTAAACCTGGCTTCTTATGTAGGTTCCAATTGACGCAGACATGAATTGACTAGGCTTTGACTTGATTTAATGAAATGTTAATTCATGCGATTCAGAGGAGTGTTTAGCTATATGTTCAACCGGACGCAGTAACCTAGTTAAGCCAAGGCTGAGAAACAAGCTCTCGGGACTCATCGCTTCTTAGAGATAGAGGCATCCTATGAGAGAATACTTAGTTAGTTGCGGGAGGAGCTCTGACTGGTGTTGATAATAGCTGCACTGGCATATTATGACAAGAAAACTATCCCTCTAAAAATGAGCTTCACTAACGTAGGGTATGAATCGCCTTATGAAGTTAGCGGTAGGTCTGGAAAGTTCGCCTGGACCACTCATCCTGTAGAGACGAGTCGCTGACTGGTGACTGGAAGAACGTCTTTCTCATAGTGCTGTTTAATAACAGCTGGAACAAAGTTCCAATGTTATTAAATGCTTTATGAGGAGAAATCTCTCAGATGTTTGTGGTTACTCGCCGAAGCTTATCTATTAGCTAGTGTCATGATGGCATTCATACAAATCTATGATGATATCCTTATGTCCCTTGCCAGTGTAGTTATCATTCATCACTAGTGCTATTAAGATACTCGATAACCTCATACAATCCACTCGAGTGATCTAAAGTTATCGTATTGAAAATATCGTATTAGTTAGTTTATGGGAGAGCTAACTGAGGTGTTGATAATGGCTGTACTGGCATATCAAATATTCCCTAAAAATTGAGTTTCACTAACGTAGGGTATGAATCGCCTTATGAAGTTAGCGGTAGGTCTGGAAAGTTCGCCTGGACCACTCATCCTGTAGAGTCGAGTTGCTGTATGGGTGACTCGAAGACCTCCCTCGTAGTGTTATTTAGTGACAGTTAGGCTGTGTTGCAATGATAGATTGGGTGTAGCCAATGATCATATTAGAAATGCAAATTTTGGTTGCGTGGGTGATCCCAACCCGTCGAGCTGCCAACAAGAGGGGCTAGATTTAAGCAAATGCGAGAGGCGTTCCCCGCCTACCGGCAGTCTCGGCGAATCGGGGAGAAACAACTCAAAATATGCTAGCGATATTTACCCGAGTATCGCTAGCATTCATTCTTCGGAACATATGACGGGCGTTCCCGGCCCGGGAAAGGCGCCGATTTGACCGGGGATAGGGAATGCGCGTAAGTTGGCCTGAGTAGTGTCTTCGGTCATTTGCTCAGGTAACGGGGGTTCCCGGACCCACTGTGCGCACTTTCCCTTAACAGGGGAGAATTGTTATCGGGTTGACCATTGGCTGCATACATGAAGTCATTTCACTCCGTTTAAATGTTGCTAAATGCATTACAAGGGGAAATCTCTCAGGTGTTTGTGGTTACTCGCCGAAGCTTATCTATTAGCTAGTGTCATGATGGCATTCATACAATTCTCTGATGATATCCTTATGTCCCTTGCCAGTGTAGTTATCATTCATCACAAGCATTATAACCTCTTCATTTGGAGAAAGGTTATCAATAAACAGCAAGTTTCGAAGTTTATCTTTAATAGTTGACCACTTCCGAGAGCTTGAATCTTAGTCTATAGTTATCTCATTAAAAATAACGTATTAGTTAGTTTGCGGGAGAGGTAACTTCAGGTGTTGTTAATAGCTGTACTGGCATATCAAAAGAAGAAAATGTTCCCTAAAAATTGAGTTTCACTAACGTAGGGTATGAATCGCCTTATGAAGTTAGCGGTAGGTCTGGAAAGTTCGCCTGGACCACTCATCCTGTAGAGTCGAGTCGCTGACTGGTGACTCGAAGTCTCAGGTGTTTGTGGTTACTCGCCGAAGCTTATCTATTAGCTAGTGTCATGATGGCATTCATACAATTCTATGATGACATCCTTATTTCCCTTGCCAGTTCAGTTATTGTTTGTCATAAGTGCTAATAAGGTATATTTGATAAGTCATCGCTTCTGTTATTAATAACTGACCAGTTTCGAGAGCTTGGATCACGGGCTAGGATTGAATTGGATGACTGTGGTTTGATCTGAGCATAGATGTTAGAATTTTCTCTCGGCTGCTAGCACAGTGTCTTCTCAGGGTTGGATTAAGTTGATGTGTAAGTTATAAAGATAGTTGTGTTTTTGAAGGAGCGTTTTTGGGGTAACATCATGAAGTTTTCTCAAACTTTACTATTCGAGCACTCAGTTGATAGCATAAGTAGCTGAAAGCCAGGTAGCCTTCCCCGGATTGCTCTTATACCTTACAGAGAAGCCAAGACCTGAGTCAAGCTTCACTTAGTATTAGCTTGACCTGAAATTACTTTTGAGTTGAACCGAAATGATTGCAGCTGACTTGATTTGATTTCGTTTCCATGATATTCTGTTAGAATTTGTTTCGGTTATGCTGTTTCGAGTTGTGCGTTTGGATATGGGCATTCAAATCTCTTGTTAATGTGAATATTTGTTTGATTATCCTGTTGCTGTTGTTGCTGCTTATGTATTTACTTCGTGTTGCTGTTTACATGATTGTTTCATGCGGTCATCACCTCTCGTTGATCATTATCGTGTTTTTGGTGCTGTCATGCCAGGCATAATGGAGGGAAACATTGCTAGGCATGGTTTGGTGGCATTCCATGAGCGAGGTAGAATCGCAAAATGCATAGGCACCCTGCACGAAGCCTCCGGGTACAATTCGATGTCACATGTCAGAGTCAGGCTCGAGTTTGATGCTCTTTCCTGGAAGCAAGCTCACAAATTTGCTGCAATTGGGATATATTTAAAAATGCCAATGGTGCGTGGCGTGACAGCTGCATAAATGTTTTTCCACGTGTTACCACACATTACACAAGCTATCGGCATCTACCGTTTTAATGAGTTCAGAATTGTCATGACGGCGGCTACTGTAGTTTCATACCAGTAAGTTTGGAGGAATTCAACTGCTGCATAGGGTGTGATTTTACCCTTACTTCTTGCATCGTAGTTAGGAAAGAAAAATTTCAAACTGGAAGGGTTTTCGAATTATCGATTTGAGAAGCAATTTTAAGAATATGCTAGTGCAACATACTGCTAGAAATAAAGCAAAATATGTCTAATCCTACATCAGGAACATTTCATGAGAAGATCGTCGCACATATCTTAGGGCATAGTGAAAAGAGTCTGGAACAGTGATTAAGATTGTTTCGGAAAGCATGGTGGTATGACACTCGATTAGGACGATGGATTCGCTTGAAAGGAAACAGGGTTATGTAAAACTATTCTTCAAAGGTCGTTAGCACAGAGTAGGGACGGTGAAGCAACAAGGGATGAAGCATTTATAGTGTGACTAGGATGTTAGGGTGAATCCATGCTGGAATGAATCCCACGATGAGATCAGGAGGCTTGAATGGTCATGAGTGTTTAACAGCTAGGGGTTTGCACAGAAAAAGCTGCCGTCTATGACTTCTGCTCAATTTTTCCGTTGTGTACAGTGCGTCTTTGAAAAAACCTTCCCGGTTTCTCCTCGCACTTCGTGAGAGAGGTTACGTATCAAAATCTTGCATTGTATCTGGTTTGCTGATTTACTAATTTGAGAATTGCAAGGAAATGAGCGATTACTCTTACAAATACTATAACAAATCGGTTGGTCTCAGTCGTGTTCAGAAGGAGGTTGTTTTCTTAGATGGGAAATGATTAGGTTTGAGATTGATCAGAATTATGTTGGTGGTTTGTTATTACAAGGTGATATTATTACAAGGTATTACAAGGCTTATTGCTAATACAAGGTATTACAAGGTTATTTATAATTACAAGTCTATAATAGTAGCGGACAATTTGATGCAACGATTCCGTTCGCCGATTGCTGTTCAGAATCTCATAGAAATTCTCACCACTAATATTATCATTGGTGCTGGCTACTAAAACTGAATGGGGCAAAATGACGAGAAACTTATGAATGCATGTGCGTAGTCCAGATGGTCTTTGTTTAGCTTGTAAGCACGACAAAGCTTGCAAGTTGTGATCTAACAACATGAGATTAAATTAAATAATAAATTAGCATGAATCATTCCTCGTCATTTAAACAGATGAATGTGTACGACCGTTTCTGATTTCTCAACTATTCGTGCCTTTTCTCGATTCGTAACGTTATCGTTAAGTGCGGGCGTGGCTAGTTACCGTAGTTACGAAAGCTGTCGGAAGGCTCCGAATAACTGACCACCAAATTTTTCTTCAACAACGCAACGGTGCCGTCAGATGAGTCAAATTCACCGTAGGCTTCAATGACAAGAACCTGAAATGAACCAATCCTTCATAACTACTAAAAAGTTCCTCGCACCAGTTCTGTAATTTCTCTTTATAATAATGAATACAATTGTTATTTTGATACTCGACGATATGCTTGAAAAAATCTCAGAATTACTTCTTTTACGTGCGTGAAAAATGACTTTAGTGATTTCATAGTCGTCATTAAGTTTACGCCGTCCTCCCAAATGCTTCCTTGATATTCGGCCAATATAGTCGTTTACTGATTGAACCAATCCAGTTCTCCTTGACAAGGATTCGCCTGAGAATAACCGTCAATTGATAAACGAGTCCAGGCGTGGTTGTTGATGATGAACTCTGTCTTATATATTCCTGATAACGGTCATGTTGATTAATAGTACTTCGACATAATACACCAATATAATAACGGTATGTTGAATAATAGTACTTCGATATACACCAATGATTTCAATCTACCATTTGGTTTCCTGCAAAGGTCACAGCGCTACTGAGAAGTTTCGCACGAAACTGCAACCTACCAATTTACAGTTGAATGCTCCAACAAACTGGACTAAGATACTTACTGATAAATGCTATTGTCTAATGGAAAGTTCGAAATATAAACTCCTAGCATTATACGCGATTGACGATGTGATCAGTTGACGTGAATTGTTATGGTGTTAAGATCAAGTGAGATTATCAACTGAAGGATAAAGGCAACATGATGATCGAGAGTTTGATTGCAATGGTGCGATATCTGTCGTCAAGACAGGATGACGATGCTATCGACCGATTACATTACGTTTATACACCCAACATTCTACTTGCTTTCGCTGTTCTGATCAGCTCGATGGTGGTCCTCCTGAATGCATGTTCCCCAACAAATTCCCTGGATCTTGGGAACACGTCTGTATTACAGTAATAATCATAGTTATAATAATAATGATAGTGTATGTAACAAGAACACGAAATTGTTATTCGAAGATGTGTGAAAATGTGCAGCAAGTCCCTTTCAAGTTGAGATGGTCACCGAATCCGTTTCACTCGGATTCAGTTTCCGACACAGTTTCTTTCATGATCAAACAATTTTTTGCTTCAATTCATGAAACAATTTCTACTAAAATAAGCCTTTTTAATGAGTGGATTGCGTGCATTTTCACAATTAGATTGGTGTTCTACCATTGTTATATTGTTCACTGTGCTATGTTAATAATTTTCAGTGGTAAATTGCAGTTTATTGTTTCGATTTTGCAGAGTTATTTTGAGCACGTCGGTTCTTTATTTAGCTTTAGCAAAGCATTCTTCTCGGATTATTTCCATCCATTTTCCTCAAATGCATGCTATATCTGTCCCTTTGCACGCGTGCTCAACCAAACTAATCTATTATTGCATTACACTAAACAACTTCATCAGCTCAAATCAGGTTATGAAGCGATCAGGCCACGAATCAGCGCGACTCAAGACTTCTACAGAGGCGTCAACTGGTATAGTTGGTTCATGAATGTGTCGGTCGTATTAAGATAGTCCGGAAATGTTCGCAATCTCGCCCTTGGGCAAATTTTCAGCTTAATATTCTCTGTGTTTTTCAGAACAGCTCTGCCTGCTGGTCAGCAAACTGCACAGGTTCCTGTGCAGGTTAGCAAACTCGATACGCGTTTAGCAAACAACAGGTAGATGGCAACATTTTCGAATTGATTGAATATTTTTCAGGTCGTTTGGATTAGAAGGTTCATGACTTCGATATCTGCCAAGAAATCTCAAATTCTCCTATTTATAGTAGAATATTAATTGCTGATAACACTCAAAATTCATTTGTCCATTATTGTTCACGTCTAAAGAACTTCTCACATTTCAGAATCAGTGTATTGCATTCGATTATACGGGTTGTGGTGGAAATCTGAATGGAGCATAATGCATAATTCATGTGTTTGTTTTTGTATCAGTAACTCTTCATTCATTGAATTTCCAGTTCGTTTCGCCGTGGCACTAAAGACAACTAATTGTGAATCTAATAAATAAATAATATCGATATTTTTCTCGGTGTGATTGCTTACATTTTCACAGACTCAACAAACCTTTTAGTGTGATCGTAGGAAAAAGATTTCACCGAATGCGTTACTCTTCTGTTTGCTGTGCGATGAATGACGATTCAGTGCAGTGACTATAATGACTGTTCAATCAAGTGTCGCGTGATTCTCTCACGTGATGATGCTGAGAACTGACGAACTGCTTAATTCATTTCCAGAAATTCAGTTGATTCACACTGCTTTCAGTTCTACGAAAAGCGCTCAGTTGGTTGTTTGTGATCGTTGATGCACAACAGTTTGAAATCATGTGTGAAGCACTGCAGCACTGTTTCTCATGACCAACGATTTTATTCTTTTAATCATGTTTTATGTCGGTGGTATTCATCAAATTAACTACTTCACTCGTTAGCCATTTAAAATGCATCACCATCATAATCACATCAAATGAGATCAACCAATCAAATAACACAAATCCAGTGAAATATTACAGTGCGATTGCTAAACAAAAAACATTGCAACGTACGCAATAAATGAAATATCCATCTTATTATGTCACCTAAGAATAGAAGGAGCTGAATTTCTCGCGAATGGGACAAATATCTGAAACAAGTGAAAATTTTTAACTTGATAATTTTATACTTCACATACAGATAATACTGTAATAGTAAAAGTAATAATGATAACATTGTAGTTGCGGAAATGCCTTAAACATTATCAACGGTTTTAACGCGTCGGATTAAATCGCATTGTAGTGAAGCAAGTTCAGCACTGTATGGTACACTGTTCACTTCGGTCAACGATGAATGTGCGGCGGCGTTTGGTGAATGACAGTTTTTCATCTGAAATGGTATTAGGACAACAATGCTTTATGGAACAAGAGCTTGAACGACGTTCAGTGACACCTTACGTCAATTGTGTAGAATCACATCGAATGTATTAAGTATAACGATATCATGAGTGTTTTCATGCATCCTCTCGTTCGCATTATTACATTTAGATACTAATTCTTGATGATTTAATGACTTATTGAGTTTATTGAGTTTTTTTGATGACCATGTTATTGAGAGCTGCAACACATTATTCACTTTCTTTGGACAATGAGCACAGTTATCACTCCCATCAACTTTCACAAAAACTTGCAAGATTCTTTCAAAGGAAGTCCACGAATGAATGGAAGCAATTTATAAATTAGTAATTTTCATGCTCTCATATACTATGTATGATGCGTGATTGCAACGTATTCTACCTGTTTATGTCTGGCTCGCCTTTCCTTTCTGACCGCTTCCAAGAAACCGTCTTTCATTTGTTCAACAACGAATAGTACGATCTTAGTCCAAGCGGTTTGTGTTGTTTCGATTCGGTCCTTCTTTTCACCCCATTCCAGTGTTCGTTCGATCATGGCTGATGCGAATTCGTCCATATGAGATGCTCGAAAAGGGCAACTGTCTGAAATTTGAGAAGCTGTCACGTCGTTCTCACGAAATTCTCCGTTTCTTATCTCACATTTCCATCACAAATCACACATTCCCGCAGAGAAATGTTCAATAACGAACACTGGTCTTTCGGCAATCCAACATGTTGTCTTCCAGCATTCCTCAGCTCTTCCACAACACTTTCCATATTCTCAAAACCGCCTATTAGTTTATCCATTATATCCGTGAACTCTTTTGCGTGCCTCTGAAATTTTCAGCAAATCATCCAGATCAGTAAGTTTGCGAACGCATTTACGACATGTCTTGGCTTGGCTTTCTGCGGCAAATCCTGTCTCTTATTGAATACGACCGCCATAATGTTATTGCTGATCAATGCAAGATCTCACTAATCAATATTACATTATTTTGTGGCGATCGGATGTCGAAAAGATCACAGACAGGAATTAGGATTGTTAGAAAATAAAGCAGACGCACATTTGGTCACATTATCATGAATACGTACGGCTTCAAAGTTCGCATGAAAGGTGAGCAATTGCGGATGTCGGTTATCTCCGCACTGAATTTTGCCATTTGCGGAATATTTCATGTTCAGAAATGAGAAAGTCTTTATTTTTCGTTTCAGTTGCTAAAGATTTTCTTATCCCCACTCAGAAGTGAATGATGCTGATCAAAAATGATTAGGAGGAAAATTAGGATAGACAGACGGATTAGGAACAGACGAAAAAAGTGTTCCACGGTATTGATCCCAAATGCTTAAGTTAGCGAACATGTTCATATCGTCGTGCTTTTCAGTACATTAACACTGCAACATCAATGTTGAACGAATACCTTCAGTCTTTCATGGCCAACATTCTTTGATCCGTACATCATCAGAGATCGGATTTCGGCATTCTTGAAAAAGCTGTTTCGGAAAATACTCATCGCTGGCTCAAGAGCGCCTTGATTTCGTGCGTGCTGCCATGTTTTTCGTACCAGAATCAATTGTGTTGGGTTCAGTTGAAGACCACAATTTGAATATTTTCGACTTGAGGACATTCCTGAAAATTTTCCATAAAATCAATCGTCAATATCAGTTGAAATCCGCTCAAATATTCTGCGGATGGATACCTATATATTACAAACAGAGGTCCAACAATAAATCATGCCTGCCCAATTCGTGCATCATCCAATCTCGCTACAGATTTGTGTAATTCGCGAAGTCAAAATGAATCTGATACGTTAGCGGATTGAAGACAATCAAAAGTAATGTGATAGAAATTGTGGACTACTGAGGAGCAGTAAGATTAATACCAAATCATCATGGAAACGCACAGGAACTCATTCAGCTCAGCGTAAACCCTTTGGCATTTCGCATTATTTGAGAATATTTCACTTTTATTTCTCTTTTTTTGGTTCAAATTCCACTGAAAGCTTTCGTATGCTCAAAATGCTGAACGCTGGCAAAGGACCATGAAAGCATTTGATGGAACTATGCTAGGCTGAGCGGTGAATTACGCTAAAAATAGAAAGCGTCACAAAACGCTGAACAATTATCGTCTGAAATGGAGGGCGCGCAAATCAGAACAAATCACAAATCAGCCTTTTTTCCAGCGTAAGTGAGAGCGGTGAACGCGATTTTCAACTCCAATCCAGCCAGCCCTATTGAATTGAACCAATGTGCATTTCCCAGGCAAACAATTCATAAATGCTTGGCATGAGTTTTTGGACTGCTCACTAGAATCGATCACACACAATATGAGATTTCATTCATTCATTGATATGTTCGGAGAGCTGCTGAAGAACTTGAGCTTGACACCAGCAAAGTACCCTATGCATGCATTGCCTTAATCAACACGTTACACTTCAGTCTTCATAGGAGCAAGATTGTGCGATTCAAATTTCAAAATGTCAGTGGCTGATCGCTAACAGATCGAAATCAACTGCAGGTTCTACGATCGAAGCCAGCGATAAGTGCTACTGAAATGAACTTCGGTGTCCAGCGAGGTTGTTCGCTCGGAGGGACGAATACTGATTCGAAGGGTTGCTTAGTGCAAACGCTTGAGAAATGTATCAGTTCTAAATATGTTGCTGCATTGCCGAGGGGGAGATGTGATACCGCTCAAAAACAAGGAAACAGAATCGATAATAGTAACAAATCCAGCTTGATTGTAGTTCATCAAACGAAACGTTTGAGAAATTGATTTCAAATGCCTAAATTCATGCGAATAGAATCAAGATTCAAGTAATCACTTAAGAATTTTTGATGGCCTTACTGAAGAATTTTTGTGTTTTTATTTTAATCAAAAATTTATTAGTCTCCATTTGGTTGGTGAGAATTCGTTAGTCGTCACATCCATTAACAGACCAACAATTGATTTGTTGGTGGTTATGAGACGTTCGCCTTCATGAATACGACTCGAAAAACGCTTAGTTTCGAATAAAACTAAGAATTAATTGTTTAATTGCGCTTGTGAATTGAGAACGTTAATCTGTGCTGAAGGAAGAGTGCGAACGAGAGTGCGAGTGCTCTCACGTTGCGTATTTCGTCATGATGAATTGAAAACTTTCACGATGAGCTGCGCAAAGTGAACACATGAGATGCTCTCGCATGATTTGCGAATTCTGGCTGGAAACGAGGATCAATCAGCGATATCGACGCAAAACTTCAGGAGAACGTAAATCTACCCCAATTCAGAAGGCAATGCGGGTAGAGTCCATGAAAAATGTGCTGCTTTAAAAAGAACTGTCAGCATGAAAGTTGTGAAGATATGTAAGTGAAGTTGATTACTACTTGAATGAATGCGCAATTATTCGATGAAGCGAGAAAATTGCGGACGATGACTGAATTTGGCAAAAAAAAAAGTTCGATGAAATCTTGTAAAGTAAGAAGCAGCGCATGGAACTTGTAATATAATTGAGAGTAGAACACTTTATTGCTGACATTTAGGTCATAATGCCCTCGAGGAGGCAAGAAAAAGAATATTTCTGAAGGCGTTTTGAAGTGCATCGAAAGATTCTAGTTTCGATAAACACACCAAAATTGTGACTGATTCGCTGTTTAACGTCACATTCAATTTAGCCAATGCGTCACAGTAAATTGCTTTGAACGTTGGGAAAATCAAATATTTCAAGAAAAAAATATAGAAAATCAAAAAACTATTGTAGATATTTGTAGAATATTAGTGCCAAACGTTTGATTTTAGCAGTGTTGCTTTGTTTGTATTTTCATTTTTCACTTTCTCACCGATTATCGAAGACGGATTCGGTGTGGTGAACGTCTCCGCTTGGACTAATCCTAATGAATGAGAATTTTAGTGGATGCACTAAAAAGTTACTCGTGACAAAGAGCACAACAGATCACTGCTGTGATCAATTATGATCACAACGGTTGCCCAGTAATTCACCTCTGATAGACACTGATTATTGCGAACAATAAACGCAACCAAACTAAATTTCAAATTGCTCGATATTTGTAGAATATTAGTGCCAATCGCATTTTCAATCAGCTATTCACATATAGATGCCCAAATTTATTTTTCATTTCTCAAAACAGCATAATGTACTTTAACTTGCGCAAAGTACACAGTTTTAATTGAGAATTTCTGAATGCTGCATAGGTTAGTGAATTTTTTTCTCGGTGATGGAGTGATGTAACTGAATCTGAGAGGTATTCTCGCTGATGCTGTAGCGATAAGTCTGTGACATTGAATGAGACAGGCATAAGCGAGTTTTCGAGACTACTTCGGCGGATGAGTTGATTTAGAGTGCTCAGAATTTTGAAGATGATGCAAACTAAAACTGAAATGAATGAATTGTTTGTTGACACATCACTTGAGATATATGTTTTTTGCTGAGCATTTGTGAGCTTAATGAAGTGGATAGTGTTAGCATTCAGCAGAATGAGAATCACGTCGAAAATCTCGGAAAAAGGATCAAAAACGCATTGGTGAATCTTGATCAGCAAGAAAGAACGAATGAGGCACATAGGAAACAAATAATTTCTGAATGCTGTACAGGTTAGTAAACTCTTCTCGGTAATGGAATGATGTAACTCAATCGAACACTCAAGATCTCTCAACATTCACGAACTTAAGCTCGGAGTTCCTAGAAGAGCTCGGATAATCGCTACAATAAAAATGAGCAGTACTACACTAAAAAGTGAAATGACTAAATTAGGAATCAACATTTCAGAACGTCACTAACACTTGCGTATTCTGATATAATTCCAAGAAACTAAAAAACGAGCCGGAAAATGGAAGTTGCTGAGAAGTGCAATGACAGGAAATGAAGGCTGGATAGAAGGAATATGTGAAGGATATGGGACCAAGGATACACGATCGAGACTGGATGATACTGTGATGCTGAGTGTGAAATTCTGTCTTGATTTTGTTCATTGTTATGGAATAAGCATCAAGTGATAAAGAGATGAAAGTTAGAAGAGAATGAATTGGATTGCATTAAGTACAATTCACTTGAGAAGAATCAATCATAAACGAAGGCAATCGTGTTGAGAATATATATATTATTGTTGAGAAGTGTACTGCGGAAGCACTCACTCATATCTCTAGAAGTCATAAAAGTTGCCCAATTACCGAAATATACGAGTTCGGATGAATTGCAACTAATGATAGTGAAAATCTGTTTGAAGTTATTTGGTGTCCACTGTCGATATATGAAGTCAGTGTAATGATTCAATTGAATATAGGTCAGTCTTTTTTTTTTCAGATCAAGCGAACAATTATCATTCAAAGTTTATCATATGGGTTGTAAATTTGCTAAAAACTCGCTTTGTCGTTTTTCTACGATAACTTTCACTATCGAACTGCCTGCCACAAATACAGTGTTCAAGCGTCGCACGAGTGGAAGCAATAAACGAGGGCCTAGCGCAGCCCCATTCGCTCGAATTGGCCTCGCATTTCCGAAGCTATCAATTCTACGTTTGAACTTAGGCTCAAAAAGGGTAAAATACATCGGCTATAACCGCTGTATTCGTACGATGTTTGCGCATTATTAAGCACACGAACGATGTCTCTTCGAATGATCCAATCATTCGGAACTATCAAATTTTTAAATTTGGTGAACCGGGAAAGTTAAAAAACAACTCTAGAAGCCACGGTGCAGGCTGCTGACTATTTTGATACGAAAGCCAAGACAAAATATTCCGGCACATTTTATAGATAAAAATTGAAGGTGCAAAATAAGGATAGCCGCTTTTATGTCTTTTAAATCACTTGAGAGTGGAAATTCTTTCGAACAGGCAAACGCAACAGTATAATTATGAACGTTAACGAGAGTATGTGCTATTAAATTTCACTCCTCACATCGCCATTCCCGATGTCTAGTCCGTTGGTTGAACATCACTAATTGGCATGCAACGGACCCAATTAAATGCGATCACGGATGATTCTTTTCATAACGATAACATTTTTCGACGATAGCGAACAATTTCGCCATTAAATCATCGCACACTAAGCAATTATTGCTTGTAGCAAGCTCTTGTTGAATTAGTTCATAAAATAAGACTGCAAGCTTGTCATAGTTTGAAGTGGATCATCAAAAGCACATTTTGCGCGACAAATGCCATTGATTCGGTTGTATCTTAATTGTGATGAAATGACACATTACGGTTGATGCTTTGTAAGCAAAGGTTGATTCAGTCGCAAAATTCACGTGGAACTTCCTTAACGTCAAACTCATTTCAATACTTCCTTCTACTGACCTCGCTCTCCAATAACATGCCTCCTGTGTCGAGTTAATCAATCTGAGAACTGATAAATACGCTCTATTATGTCCGTACTCTGACGCAGTAGTTCTCATTCACGGAGAAGACCGGAATTTCAATTGCTCCGCATGTTATAGAAATTGTTTATAAAGAATTTAAATGATCCGCAAGTTTGAGAGCAGTTTTGCATTCCTCGAATGACTTCTATGTAGCTCTAAAGAATTTAAAGTATTTTTCACAGCAGTACATAAATTTTATGGGAATTTTCTTGTGATAATGCAATGGAATGAATTGAATTCTCGAGATTCTGAGACAAATTTTGTGGCCAGCGATCAAGTAGCAGTCAATGAGTTAAGAAGGTTTCCCAGAGCGATTAGCATTGCGATTGTGATTGCATTATATTTCCAATCTCTTATGAGGTGCATTCGATAAGAATATCAAATGAAGAACGCTTTTATCGAGACGAACGAATCTAATTGAAATTTATCAAAGGACTGACTCATTATGATTATACAAAGGACATTCCCACTAAAAACTACTTGAATAATGGGCGAATTCTGTGGACTGCAAATGGAATGCTCGAGTGCATTCTCAATCAGAGATGTAATCGAGCTGTCACATAGGCATATTTTATCAATATTAATCGAGCGTGAAAGCGTGTCAGTGAGACGAATGTTGACAAGTTTGGTTGCGGATGATAAGCGCTTGGAAACGAATGAATCATGTGAGATAAGTGGACAGACAGATCATCGAGGATAACTAGGCGAAGCCATTCACAGTGAGAGGATTTGCTACAGAAAACGGATATGGTCACCAACCTTTGGCGTTTTTCGTGGGAGATGATGAAGAGTGTGAGGTGGAATTACGTGGTGAACGTGCCGATGAGCTGTGGTGCGTGCTGGACGTGGACGGCACCGAGAGTGACGAGAAAACTGTAAGATTTTAGTCTGTGGGGGAAATAGGCGTCTGCGAGTAAACAGTTTAGAATTTGAAAAGGTAAACAGTTTTGTTCCAAAAAAAAGGATATTTTAATATTGTGAAGTAATTTTGCTCGGAGATATGAAAGGAAACAGTGAAGTGAATGTTTTGTGTTGCATCGATAGCGTTGATTGGGTTGAAATGTGCCAAGAAAATCGCGAAAAGCTGTTCCGAGTTTGTGCTCCAAGTGAAGTGATTTAATCTCGGCAAAAATGTTCCATTCGAAAAGCATGAAACATATGGAATATGGTGTTCACACTTCAATGCGATGAGTTTTTTCTGACTCCAATTCACAAATGCCACACATCTGGATTGGTTAAACAAAACTGTTTGTGGTATTGGAACGAGAAAAATAACTGGAAATCAATTGCACACAGTGTGAATTCCCACGAGAAGATGAAAATGAATTCGTTTGACTCATATCAGAGCATGACCGAACTAGCTGAGGTTTTCGTGTCTAGAATCATCAAATCATACAATTTGTTTCACGTTTTTGTTGCCGACGTTTCTGGTTGCTTTCATTGAGTTGTTGCGTTGATAACGAGCGTCTAGTCGAAAGACTACTAGCCGCGTCAGGCGACAGGAAATCGCCAGAGTCGTTCGCCTTCTTCGAATCATGTCCAATACTATGAGCCCTAAATACCGATCTGAAAATACTTTCTGGATAAAGCTATGATTAACATCAAATGAATGCTGTATCGCATGCTGGCATCTTAAATAACATGGGAAATTTGTGGCGCAAAGTTTGGTTGATTAGATCATTAACGTTGTATTCAAGTTAAGGAAGCTTTTGGAACTTACGGTGATTTCTTTACTTTCGTTTCAAGGATAATAGGTGGCGGTCCAGCGAAGCTATGACACCTTATCGCATGCTCACAATCCATCACTTTGTCCTCATCTGAAATTTATCGTTCTTCTCGGTTCCAATTCGACGATACCTTTCGGTGCCAAGAAGAGATCAATCGTTATTAGCAGTTATTGAAATGACCGATCATATTTATGGTGATCTTAATCTGTACAATCACCCATAGTCATCGTTCTCAATTGATCACATGAAGTCTTCACTGAACACTTGGTGCATTAAATTAGTGCTGGATTAGTATCACGATCAGAAATTAATCATTTTAAAGTGCGATTGGTTGATGGCGATAAAAACTTGCGTGGAGTATTGTGTTATCAATGTGGTTAGCGATAGACGAAAGGTGCAAAAGCATGCGTAAATGAACGCACGAATGTTACACTTTTTTAAACAGCAATCAATCAATCGGAATGGTCGAAAGGGATAGGACAGTTAGAATAGGAAGGATATTGCATCCACACATCATTCATTATCTGAACTTACTTATTGTTGCTGACATGTGTAATTTTAACAGCTTTTTAGTTCGTTCTGAAAGAGAACACTTTTAGCAGCTTAGTGCGTGCAAGTGCCACCCATAATGCTGCTGCTCGACGCATGATATCCGAACAAGGTAATAAGGGCTGCGTTGTTTTCAAACTTATTTCATCGAGATTGGAGAGTATTTTCCGAACGCTTGCGCTTTTCGATTTCATAAAGCGTTAAAAGCCTGAGAAGATTACTAGATACATGTGGAAACAATATATTCACGATGAAAAACCTGGAGCAGCATTGTTTCTACGACACTGCAAAATGCCCAGCTGGTCGGATTTAGCAAAGCATCTGACTGACAGGGCGATTATGAACTAACCAAGTTGTAGCATAAAATGGGTCGTTCATACAAGAGAACAACTGAGTGATGACAAGGCCATTACGATTGCTTCATCAGCAATGAACAACGGCCAACAATTTTGAAAAAAACGAAAAAAAATTTCACTTGAACATTATTGGGCATCTGAATGAATAATTGAATTACCAGAGTGAACAATTTGGCCGTTGTTGTTGAGCGTTGTTGTGGGCACATCCAATTGAATGTGCTCAAGTGATCTTTCTTTTGAGCATTCGTCTGCATTCACCACTGTGCTGTTGAGCCTCTCAGAAATGGACGAAAACGACTCGATGGACACTTCTGAGTCTTGGTCAAAGCTTTCCGCGGTTACTTTCACTGGAACCGAGAGAATTCGCCATTCAAAAATAGCAATAGTGTAGTAACGATGGAGATGAACAAGCGGATTAACAAACAGTTGAAGCGATAAAATCCATGGGGAGGGCGTTTTTTTCGGGGGATTTTCAGCTTGAACCGAATACAAACTTATGAATTCATGAAAAAATGCGAATGTGCGAATAAAGACCATTATTCAAATGGTTGTCAAAGAATTGATGATAAAAAGTGGATGGAACACTTCGTAGCAACACTCCTTTGAAACAAACTGAACATAACAATGGAACACAAAATGAATCGCCAATCTATTCATACGAATGAGGCTCGTTTTTTTGATTGAATAGTTTTCATCAAATGAGGCTAATTAGCGAACGGCGATGAAATGGAAAAATGTGGTATTGAAGGGCATTTTTTTTTGGAGAGAATGCTTCGAGGAATTTATCCAGTGAAGTGCATAAAATTAAATCAAAATTATTTTTTCGGATTGAGTATGAAGAAGAATTAGTGCTGATTAAGCTTCGAATGATGCACTTTAAGCTTCGAATTGAGGCATCGTGATCGTATGCAACTTAATTTTTGATTCATTGATTGGAAAAAATGCAAAAATCTAACAGATTTATTTCATTCAGGATGGAGGAAGAATTCAGTAAAGAAGTGATACTGATGATAAAATAATGACCTGGTGGAAGAATCGATGCGCTAGCAGGATTTGCGGATGCCGATCGCCGAACCAGTTCGTTGGCTATCACCGAATGTCCAGCGGAACATTGTGATGAAAGGGATCGCTTCGTTTTACCATGTTTTGTGTGCTGATTACCCATATTAATTGCTAGTCACTGTCGGTATGTACAGCTTTTGGAAGGTTACTAGTTGTGTTTGGGAATGTGAACTCGAAAGATTCGGAATATCTTTTATCGAGATGTTGAGCCGAAGTGGAAAGAAGTGGAAAACTGTAAAAAATTGCGTGCACTTAATTAAAAGAAAACTGAAATGCGGAAAATCGTCTTCGTATTCCAATTGAAATAGCGACGATCTTATCTTCGAAAAAACTTATCAACTAGGAATAATATTCAATACTCACTATCAGACTGTTTCAAAGTCATTAATCAATGATGAGAAGTGGTATTATGTTGTGCTGAAGTCGAAATAGACACGCATATGAAAACAATTCATGTGCAATAAACAAACGTGAAGATTGATGTGAGAAGGATTGAGCTAACTATTTGACGAGATTGAGAGGATTTTACTGACATTTTCGACTGAGCAATCCTCAGCCTTATCACAGCCACGCGGTATATGAGCATAAATAAACGCACATGACACATTCACATGATCACAAAGAGTGTTGCAGAGCAATTTACGCGTTACATTCGAATGATATTTCAGGGAACGTCGGGCAATAATGTGTTGTTTTTTTCTGTTGAGAACTTATTCGAGCGAATTCACGATCAGGAAACAATTAACTAGTTAAGTAGATGTGTGCCATAACGATGCACATTGAATCAAAAAATCTCGATGAATGTGTTAGCACACATTTCTGCTCGATGAAACTAATTTATTTTCAGTCAAAAATTAATGCTACTTTGAGGTTAACTTTTTCGTTCACCACCATCACTGCTGATGATTAATTGAATAAACGAAACGTCTGGGCAAACGTTTAAGAAATCACATTTCGCATATTGAAAACGTCCAAAACCATGAACTCTTTCAATAATATACATGTCAAATACCGCAGCTGCCGACTAACCTAAATCTGCTAATAGTATGGTATCTAGTCGAATCAAACCAACAAATGTGCTCATTGTATGAACTCAAGAAGCTTTCATTGGAAATGATACGGAGCGATTGCGACAAGCAACAAACCAAAAATAACAAGTGGAACAGTGAATAAATTACAAATGTGATGAACGGAAAACAATTTGGGTGAGTTGCTTGAATAATTATTCAGAGGGTTGGTTGTGTGCACGGGAATGAATTCAGGAAATGCGTCATAGTTCATTGCTTCTTAAGAAGCAACTAAGTCACATCTTGTTCTTATGAACGAACGCGTGCAAAGTTCTCATAAATGAAAGTTGAATAAATTTAGGCAATAGCATCAAATAGAGTGAAGCCGAACGCCCTTCACATAATGAGACTGACATATTCTAAAAATAGTAACCTTGCAGTAATAACTTAATTGTGTATTGACGCAACACTTCATAGAGCAACGGCGTCAATCATCACACTACATGTAAAACGAAATCAGTGCCATTCAACAACACAATTCAAATGTAATCCTACAAACTCGAACAAAACCTCGCTGAATGTTGAATTAATGGATAGGAAAAATCCGTTAGCATGAGTCTAACTGAACGACGATTTCGTTAAGGCTGCACGCAAGTAAAACTTACTCGATTGATGAAAAATGAGGTGTTTGTAACAAGCGAGATGGGAATTAGGTGAGTACTTGTTAAGTGGTCATAATACTGGCGTTGAGTGTAATTTCTCAGCTCTTTTGGTTTTTCGAGTTCTCACAACCAGCAATTATTTTCAGTGCAATTGCAAAACTACGAAAATTTTCAGCAATTTTGTTGAACGGACAAACCGATGCAGGCCACAACCATTGGGAACAATGAGAACTTGTAGAAGGCGGAACATTTGACGTTTGAAGAATTCGGAACGCGAAAGTACTGACATTTGGAAGAAGAAGATGATGCATCGTGATTTGGCATTTTAATTATCAGATTTGTGAGTGAGTGGTTGGTTGATTGCAGCGAAAGTGCCAAAATGATCTTGTCTACGAGTGATCATGATTACTGTGCGAAGAAACGATCGAAAAAGCGTCAATTGGGAATTATAATAATGATGATAATTCGATGTAGTAGGAGAGATTTAGTGGTGGCTCGATTGGGTGATTGACGTCATTGGGCATTACCGCATGAATTGAGATAGATTTATGCATGTGAATAGGATTAGAGAGTGGTGGTGTTAGAGAGTGATTATGCTTAGCTGCTGCTTACTAGGAGTGATCATCTCTCATCTGAGGCTTGTAGCTTAACGCAGATTCTTTTTCAAGCATTCATTCATTCATTTACTTATCTTCCTTCCTCTTGTTCCGAATCGATTAGACGCATTTAATTCAGCAAGCGGATATAGGCACTAAATCGTCGCAATCGCTTGAAACATTTCGGCGAACTAAACCATTTAGCGACCATTTATATCCCATTATTCCGATTAAGTCGCTTTGTTTCACATGCTAGGATTTGCTTGAAGCGATCCTAGATCCTAGTGAATGCTGCGACGAATAATCAACTTATACGCAACACTACTGAACGATCCGGGATGTTTTCCTTTTGAGCAGTAGTGAACGCTTGGTTTCCGTTGCGATGTTAATCTCCTTTAATTGTCACGATCGCAAGAATTAGATGTTTTGATATCTGGAAAAATCTTTCATCTCAAAATTATTCGCCTTAATTTTGACCGTCACCTGCTAGTAAATGATCAACTGGTAGATTCAGTCGTTACCAGTTTAGGATTAATCGCAGTGACCAAGGAAATCCGATAATCTGCTGCTGCGAAAACCACGAACGGTTCTATGGTAGACAATCTTGAAATGGGATATCATCGCATTCCTTGAGACGGCTCAAATTTCAAGCACAATCAACACTTCGTTCTTATGAAAACATAATATTTCTTATGACAACATAATAACGATGAACTTGCTATTAAGATCAGCGTTTATTACTGAGTGGTGAAAAATGTCGTCAAAAGTGCATCGAAATACACGCAAAATCGCACTGAAAACATCTCCTCAAGCACCAGTTCTGAGGCAGAGAAAACTGACACACGTCAGAGCATCCTACGGAAGAGGATGGCTTCGCGTATTCTGCAGAAATGAAGCGATGAAAATGATGTTGAACGATTTAAACGACACGTCCACAAGCAATAAAACGAAAAAGACCTTTCATAATCGACAGCTAATTGGGTTGGATTAATGACGTTGCGTAATGTAACTTATTTTTAGAATGTTCTTCTAGGAAATGAACAACCAAATGAATATTAGATGATGAATATCATCAGTGACGAAGACGTACTGGTGAATTATTGAAAAGAATCCTGGATAGCATGATGATGATGATGCTACTGCTACTGCTTTCGTGTGATCGAAACGAATGTCACTCATCTCGTAACTTCAGATATTGTTGATCGTCACCTTCAATTGAGAGAAACAGCCAGCTAGCTATAATGACGTTAAACGTTGCTGTGGTAACTATTAACTGAAATGTACATCTCTGATTACTATTTTGCAGCTTATTTATCCATTGGTTTAGTCAACTTTCGAACGTTTTGTCTGTTTTTGATTCAACTCAATTGGGTGTGTGTGTGAAAATACACTTTTTATGCTCGTCACAATGGCTCACAGTGGGTCGTATTAGGTATGTGCTGAACGAGAACATATTTCTGATGCATTGCAATGAATGACTGTAAACTTGTCAGAATGACGCATCTAAAATTATGTATTTATACGTGCAAGCATCATGCATTAATATTTGAATGAGATGCGCAACCGATCTTGCGTCACTGAATTTGTTCCTTGATAATATTTGTGTCACAAGAGGGTCATCATTTGGCTAACAAGTCAAGTTACATGACAATGAACGATAATGAGTTGTGTTTTGAGTTTTTCATCTCCGCTTTTACGCCAAAATGAGCCATATGAAATGGGTCGGTTAGTGTCCTTTGATACAGATACATCGAGGGACTAATGGGCAATCATGGCAGCGATAAAGTGTGAAAACAAATTCAGCGTGATCGTGAGTAGTATTTTGAAATGAGATGTCAATCGGGGAGAGTTGATTATCGCAAGTTTGTATGGTTTTGAGTGAGAATTCAAAAGAGTTACTTTCGAAAGCAGGTTGCATGCATATCGATGTAAAACCATCCAGTAAAGCAGGGTTTCTCAAACAATGATGTGAGATAACCTTTTCGTTTTTTTAAAATAAATTAATGTAGGCATGGGCGAACTTCAAAGCTACATTCGTTTGTGTAAAGTGCGAGAGGGTGGACTTAAACGTCCATAGTTTTGAAAAGCTTAAAACGCACTCTGAATGGTACGCACCCATCTACACATTTGGATATGAGGACAATCAAACTATTGTTGTGAAGAGTGCAAGGACATTTTGAAATTTTTTTATGAAACGCGGACGAAAAAAAAAGGTTGAGGAGCATTTCAGTAAAGAGCTGTAGCCAAATTGTATCCGACAGAATTGTGATGAATTGTGCGACGCTGAACCCCCCCCCAAAAAAAAAAAAACATCGCTGATCATTTTCTGCGTGAAATTGTGAAGGAGAAATCTCAACAATCAACAAGAAGTTCACATCATTCAGCTTTGATTAGTTTCCACCACAATTTTCAGTTCACAATCTCAGCGAAGATCACGATCTCATCAGATCACAATCTGATCACAACCTGTTCGTCCTGATGAGCAGTCTCGCAAACCGTTAAAAATGTACGCAATTTAGAATCCTTGACTAACCAAGAGCATTAGAGAACAAATTGTAATGATAACCACTGAGAATAATCGACTGACTTTCTGAGAAACAGTATGCGAAAGACGGAAACTTGGGAACGCAAAAAAATTGCTCCTCCGGTAAGTTCCGTCCGTTCACAACTGTTTTTACTGCACAGTGAAACAGCTGGAAGGAAATTGAATCGTGAGCATTCGGTTGTTTTCGAGTTTATTACACATGACCGAAACGAACGCTGTGTTGCTTCCTACTGAATGTACTCAAAATCAGCAAATTCACGTATATGCACATAAAATTTAGAACATGATGCTTCTTGACTGATGTGTTAACTTTCAAACAAATTGCCCTCCGATGTTTGTTGATTTCTTCGTAAATCAAGCCAATGCCACTCCATCATGTTTTCCATCGAGTTCCGCTCTCACTGAACAAAATATATCGTCGTACATCAGCTTAATGAGTTTGCTTGTTGCGCTACGACTTCAATTCGAATCGCGATCATCTTCCACTGCTAAGCCTAACCGAAAAAGTTTTATGGTCGTCATGTCGCTATCAATAGCTCATTGATTCTGCTCGTTACCAAATTCAGTACCTCTGTACTTTTTTGAGTTCGTCAGTTTGCTCAGTAATCAAGAAATACATCAAATATGTCACGACTACTTTTCGCGTAGCAAACAATTGTTACGCAACAAAAATTCGATACTATAAACAACTAGTAAATTGTTTTGTATTCTCATTTTGTTAGTTATGGTTAAGTGAAATGGCAAGACTGTTCAGTGCGGCTGCTGCCAGGTGAAAAGCAAGGTTAAGTTCAGGTGGATTTAAGATCAACTTGAAAACAACATTCGACTCCGCGGGTAGAACGGATGACGCGACGGTGTACTGCATACACTCGAAGAGGATCCGATGCTACTGAATGTTAATAGTTCAATTCCCTTTTGTCCGAAAATTTTGTTGATTTTGACACTGTTTTCAGGGAACTGCGAACAAGCATAGACAGCTTAAGTTCAAAATCGATCATCAGTTATTCGCACTGCCTGACGAAAGCTGAATCTGCATTCGAACAGCTAACCTGATCTCAAACGAACTTTGCTCCCAAAAGAATTGCTCAGCTGTGAAAATCATTCAGCTGAAATCTCACTCAAAATGTCAAATCCTAGACACAAACCAATGTTTACCAAAATGTGACACACAACCTAAACGGAGTCTAGACGGCTTCCAGAATCCACTGGAACTTTTCCGTGTTGAGTTCATGAATACTCAGTCATCGCTATAACACGCAGAAAGGAAATTGGAAGTAATAAAACGGTGGTGAAATTTAAAACTGCAGAAAAAGAAACGCAACAAGCGATTGCCGTTACCAGGCTGTGGATAGAGACTGAAGCATGGCATCACTAACCATATGAAATGCGGAGATGTAGTAGATATTAACAAATTAATCATCAACAAAAAAAAGGACAACGGCCACGATTTGATGATGAATGCGACATGCTTTCTGATTAAATTCTGCAATTTAATGTCCTCTCTTGACTGGCCAACCACTACCATTAATATCACATGCAATGGATTTGATCGCAAACAACGATCAATTCAACACTCCAAATGCTGCTGCAGCACGCCACAATTCTTTTTGTCGTTTTCATTTCTCTCACTATAACCACCGAACTAATCTTATTCAGTTCCTCACAATTTGAAATTTGCGCTGACTAATATGATAGATTCTGTAAGATGAGTGATTAATTTTATGCAATAACATCACGATAATCCGCAATCACTAATCAAAAACGAATGTTAAGCTGTTCCTAATAAGATGCAGCTGTAACGCTAGGATGATCTCGAAATAGGCTGGGAAAAGTGCGCTCGCTTAACGAGATTGCTTGGAAATCCACTCAAGGATCTTGTTGAACATTACCACTGCTGTTGACAAATCTAAATCCACTTGAGAGTTTCTGAGAATGCGTTTGTGAGAATCATTTGATGTGTTCAAAACAAATAGACTGAAGCATCTTTAAACTGAGAAGCAAAAATGAAGAATATTCATTCGGTTTCTTTGAATATGGTATTTGCAAAAACAATGTAATCCCAGCGATTTGTTTCGAATGATTCAGCTAATACAACGATCATTAATCTCGGATTAATGCAATACTCTTGGCTAACATAAACAAGAGACATCGGTCGTCGAACAAAAAGTAAGTAGTACACAGTGCACGCTCAATCTATTACTATCACAGTTCCTCGTTGAGGTGACTCACTAAATTACAGCATAACACATCAATTTTTCCGATTGCATTTCCGAGGAACTGATAAAAGGAAAACATTTACAGCGAGAATGGGTAC
The DNA here is from genome assembly GCA_035041965.1 of Anisakis pegreffii. Taxonomy (NCBI): domain Eukaryota; kingdom Metazoa; phylum Nematoda; class Chromadorea; order Rhabditida; family Anisakidae; genus Anisakis; species Anisakis pegreffii. The sequence goes on from JAPYMA010001023.1 coordinate 26,365, forward strand.
GATGAGTGAATCAATCACTCAAACCAACAGCTCGATGTTACGATGCGCTAACTGAAGTGATTAATGCGCAATTAAGCATTCAACGGGCAGCGAGCGGCGGGCGTGATGGAATACATGAGGAAAAAGAGTTCCATCGCTTTTAATCGCTCCTAATTGCGCTACGAAAACAACGCACGCAAAATTACGACGGATATGGACGGACATACGTTTAGCAGTGTTAGTATTTGTAAACAAATTATGCAAAAAGCAATTCATAGCCATATAAATTAACTTTTATAACCGATAGCTTCAACAGCTATACGATGAAAAAGAGTTGGAAAATCTTTAGTGGTTGTTGAAAAGAAGATTGAAAGCTTCAATGACTGACTTGGAATAGTGAAATTTCAACTTTGGAAATCGGAATCGATGTCATTGGACCACAAAATGCACTTTATCCTTCAGCAACTCTTCGCATTTTGTGTTTTAAACGTTTTGAACAAAACGATATTCATTACTAAAACCATCCAAATTGTATCAGAAACGTTGAAGACACTTCGTCCACACACTATTATTGTGAGAGTAATTTGAGCCAAATGAACTAAACATCACTTCAAAAATACAACTGTTCAGTGATCGATCAGCCACCAGCCACCTCGACGAACCTTCAACATAAAGCCTCGAAAACAAATCCAAAAATCTCACAAAACAACGGAATACATAAACATCATCTGTGTGGCAAGAAGCTGCTACTTCATAAAGTCCACTGGGAGAACGGGAGCAGATATTGGGATGCTGAACAACTGAACGATGTTAATCTCAAAAATCTATGCAAACGGTCTCATTGTCAGTTCAAATTGACTTGCCAAATTATTGACCAAATTCATAGGAAATTTCGAAATTCGGTGATGATAAACACTCAAAAATTGATGAAAACTAAAGCCCTAAGCCGAGCCCAAGATCGCGCAATTGGTTCAAGACTGAATTTTTGAAGTGATCTCTTGGTTCGGTCACATCTTTTGGTTTGGAGTCTAGAGATCGCCACGGACGATGAACAATGAAAGTGTTTGATCTGGTTTTGACGAGAGTTCCGTTTGTGTTTCGGATGATGTGTTCATCACCACCAATTCAATGCATAGCAAATGCTCTCATCATCAGTACCACGGAAATAGGATTCAGAGGCACCGCCCTCGGCACGAGAGCATTCAAATCACTCATGAATTATGTGCTACTATCATTTCATCATATGCTGTCACATCTTCGAATGACGCACTCGTGCATGCTGTTGCTTCAGTGCGTAAAAGTCGAGCATTTTTGGACAGGTCTTCATGTAGCGCATTATCACATCGCTCAGTATCTATCTATCTATCTCATATTCCGTCACATACTACACTCGCAAGCAACAACGTCAAACAACGGCGAATAAACATTAGTCTTAGGCATAAAACGGAAAAAACCACAGGAAAAATGAACGACGACGAAATGAATGCATGTAAACAATTCAGTTTCTTTATCGTTATACGACATTCGAGATCCGATATCTAATCTAATTTCAACGCTGACCGTAAAACATTTCAAATTATTTTTGCTTCCTTCTGAATGATTGTTTTAGGTGTAATAGTGAGTGAACACATATATAGGCATGATTTAAAAAGGAACGTACGAATTGATCCCAATTCTGTGCTTTTTGTTGATATCACGTGCGTCTTTTGCGTAATACTAGTAATTATGATGGTTTTTTTTGCTGAGATAAATTTTTTCGACTTGAATTCATCACTAATCCAAAAATCCACGATGTTTTCACGACTTTTCGCTAATAAAATTACCTCGGATACGGAGAAAAGATTTGGACACAAGAAGATGTGATCGTTGAGATGAAACTTTGAAATATTCTTTATTAAAATTATCATTGTCATCATCAATATTTAACACGAATACGTGAACACGAGAACGAACGAATTGCATTCAAAAGCTAACTTACAAATGAATGAGACAAATAATAACAGCGCTGAAAAATACAATTGCAAAAACAACGACCAACTAAACTGGCAGCTGAAATCAAACAATGATAAAGTTTTGAAACGGGAAATTATTATTTGCATTCAATTCAAGCAATCACGACGACGAATATCATTCAGAATATCAAAAAGCAAGAGCGTCATCGATGGGTGGTTGTCACTGCTGTGAGCACTAAGCACCTACCTACACATATTCCCCATAGAGAATTGCAATGAACGGAAACGAATCATCGAAATAAATAGTGGTTTCTAAGCAGTTTACGGCCATTCAAGCAAAACTTCTCACATGACAGACAAAAGCTTTTACTGGTTGGTGGTCTTCGAACAATGCGTTTGAGATTAAATGGAACGCTTGAAGGGAAAAAAATGAGAAGAGAAAATGGAAAAAATCAAAAATATTCACTGCGATAAATTCTCGATGAGTGCTTGTTGGGATGAAACGAAGAAGTGCATGTGGCTTTCAGATAAAATTTACGATGTTGATGCACTGTAAGTGGATAGAATGATTAATAAATGCAGAATTCTGACTAAAAATGCTTCAGCATTGAAACGTTCGTTCAGTGTGTGAATAATGAAACGATTCAAATCCAGAAATATGAATAAGATTAAAAATGTATGCAGAGAAAACATATTTCGCACTGCCGTTTCGAAAGCTTTCAATCAAGAAATTTGGATTAATTCGTCCGATTCATCATGCACTCACTCACTCACATGATTCCACTGAAATCATGGATCAACAGCAACCAACCAAAAAAAATAAACGAAACTAAAATGGACAAATTCTTTGCAAAAAAAAACGAAATTAGACACGATTCATCACAATTGATGTATAATGATGAGAAGCAAGTCGATGAAACGAACCAAATTACATACATATATATGCTCGCTTATATGTCATGTCGTATACGCGAATCTGCATCAATATCAGCATTCATAATTCATTGTCAATACGCTATGAAACTCGCTTCTCAGAAGTAAAGCTGCCTGCCAGAAGACGACGTTCGAGAGATGTTTCGTCGCGGCCATTGCTGCTCTGAATGAATGTCATTCCGCTTCACTGTGTACATTCTCACACGCAACCTCAGCGCCATCCACAGTCAAGCTTCAGTGCATTCGCATTCATTTCTTGAGGCATTTAATAAAATGACGGATGTAATATAGACCACATAGTGCACAAGTCAGGCATCAGAGGCCCATCTCAAGAATACATCATTTATACAACAGGCTCGGAAACAAGATAGAATAGTGCGAAGGAAAACGAGTTCACCGAATGAAACGTCTCATTAGCGTGAAATGACTGAGCACATGGCATATCAATAATTGTCCTTAAGAACAGATCAATGCAAACTGCATGATCAAACTATGCAAAGTTATGCCAAAAGCATTGGTCTTAACTTGATTTCCTCCCCCTAATGAGTTTTCCATGCTCTGGCCGGCTTCTGGAGGGAATTGCTTTGGTGCCTGCTTTTGATGCTTTCACGATGACTCCATAGTTGGAATTAAAAGAACGAGAAAAATAGGCTATAAAAAGTTCGTCAGAGTTACCTCCCTACTAACACAGCTAGCTTCTACTCGATTTGGCCGAAATTTTCCAAAGAATACATAAATCAGTAAATGATGAATGGACAATAGGCAAACTTTGCCGATAAAAAGCGCCAATCAAAAGATCACAAAACGCAAAAAAACAAAATGCGAACGCAAGCGAATAACGTACAATAATTATAAGACTGCAGGCACTGATAATAATTCTATATGCAATTTGCATTCAATCAATTGGCAGAGCATCATGGATACATCGAAGAGGATATTCCAAGTAATCGAACCACAAAACTCTTCTTCTTCTTCTTGTCTCTAGTAGTGCCAATCGCTCGCCATTAGTCATCGATTTCATTTTTGCCATAGCTGAGAATCGGTTGCTGCTGAGACATATTTTCACGATTTTTACTCTTCTCTCGACCAGCTCGCCTGAAAAAATGCTTGCATTTATCAAGAACACCATTTCATCAATGACTGGAGATATTTTCAAAAATTCGTTCTGATTTAGCAATGTTCACTTATTGACTGCAGGTAGCTACCTCTGCAGATTTACAACGTCAACGTTAATCAGTCTCTCGAGCTGAACTCACTGAATCAATAAATCTTAACTTTCTATAGTAACAACACGTTAAGGACTCGTGTACAACGACAAAAAGATGGCAGTTGTGCGTGTATTCATTCACAACAATCAATCATATGTCGAAAATCGAGCAAAATCTGCCAAGAAAACAATGATAAGAACCACATTTTCGATCATTTTCCGAAATTCACAAGAGATTAAGAAAACGCACTCCTGGAGGCGTTTATATGAAAAATTTCGTAAGTTTTTCGCGAAGGATTGAGAAAATTTCTTTGCTTGAAAGCGAGTTTTTCCTGTATAACTTAACTAACGGACAGTGTGTGAAAAGAAGCATGCTGATGAGTAGTGTAGAAAGCGATTTTTTCACATCAACAGAATGCATAAGCAAAAGTTTGAATAGTTTGAAAAAATGAAAATATAACATTGTTTGTGGACAGAAGTGAACGAAATTGGAGATCAGCGAAAATGAGCAGAAAAGCTATGTGTCGAAAAGAATCTGAAGTGAAGAACTTATGCGTCGTGTCAGAGAAATTACCGGATTCATCTGCTGACAGGGAATCAGAAACATGACTGCAATGTGCGGCTGTTGCTGTTGATGAAAGGCCAACATGACTAATTGTAGTGATAGTATTCGATCGAAACTCAGTCGGAAAAATCCGACAATTTCAGTCGGAACTCCGACCGAACAATTCGGGAGGTCGGTCGGAATACCGACTGCCGAAAGCTCAAAATGCCAATGCGGTCGGATTCCGAGCAAAGGAACCACTGCAACTGTTGGAGGGACGAAAACTCAAATCGGTCAGATTCCACCGACCAAAAATTTCGCTCGGATACCATCACCAGTTGGTGGTGAGTGGGGTTGGTAATGACAGTGGAGGGAGGTATTCTTTGTTGAGAGTCAATTTCAATATCTCTCCTATCCATTTGTAGATAAAAATACTCAAACAGATCCGTACATTCACAGCAATGCTTTCCGGTGAGAAGTAGTGCTTACAGATAAAGAAAGCGCAAGGAAAATGCAGTAAGTTCGTTGATTAAGTGAAATGATAGATCGAAATGAATTTTGTAAAGATCTACGAAATAGCATTCGCTTCGCCCTGCTTCATGCCATCAAGTTTTGATTTCAGGATTCCGAAACAAAAACCTCATATGTCTGGAATAGATTAAAAATGTTTCTTGCTCTTTACATCACTCACTGACACCAAAATAACTGACGAGCAGATTCAAAAGTCAGTTGGAATCCTTAAAAAAAATACACGAAATATAAGGCGAATAGTTGCGAGTATAGCAACTGTGACGATGGATCCTTTGGTGCAATCGTTTTGAAGGCAGTTCGATGAGCATTCGTTAGAGCCGTTATGAATAAACCATAAATGTGCACGGCGATTTGAAAGAGTGAAGTGATGAAAGGAACAGCAGAAGAGCATTAACATGCATGCTTCGATGCATATTCTCAGCACATGCAAATAATAGCTTACCACCTTTCTCGTTTCTCAACATTGTAGGATTTATAACGATTAATTGCAGAACACGCATAGATTACGATGAACAGAAGTATAAGCGTTACGCATATCACTATCAACGGATAGATCCACCTGTATGAGCCTGAAAACAGATAATCTTTTAGTCTCTGGAAGCAGCTACTCAGTAACCAAATATGGATTGTTTGGAAAGTGCACGATCCTATCGTTTCAGGAACAAGGAACGGAAGAGGTTAATAGTAATGGATGATACAGATCAAATGAATCACGAATCTCGTCAATTATGCACGATGAAAATTCCTCACCTTTGACTTTCAGTTCGATGTCCAATCGAGATTCCCAATGTTTGCTAGGTCCATCGACAACCTCTGGGAACGAATTCCTTGCAACACATGTGTAAATGCCCTCATCATCAAATTCAACCTTTGCGATTTCCAAATCTGTCTCGTAGAATGTAATCTGCTCTGTTGATTCTAAAATGTTTTTTTTCAGTCTTAGTAGCCATTACCACCAGCCTTCCGAATCATTCGATAGGAACCAGTGCTTCGAACTGAATATTTAACTAGTCCCTCGAATTCCTCACTTATATTTCCATCAATCACGTGACAGGTAGCTCTCAAGCTAAGCCTGAATTACTCAAATCCTAAATTATCGAGCAACAATATCAGATTTCCCTCAACATAAAACGAAAGTTGTGACCTAATGAAATAGTACAAACGACAACTCACCAACAGGAACATTGTCTTTGAGCCATTCGACAGTTGGTTTCGGATAACCAATAACAGGACAGTTGAGAAGCACTGTCTCACCTTCTGTTGCTCGCACGGCTAGTGATTTTATATGGAAATGATCATCCTTATCAAACTCATAGATTTTTGAGCTGTTCGCATGGAAGACAGGACGCACTGAAAGACATTTCAAAACCCATTCAGTTTGCTTAAAACAAACGAACAAACGACTGATGAAACGATTTCGCACAAAGCGCCATAAGCATACCATTTTTTTGATTCAAAAACAACCGATTGAGAAGAAAACCTTTCAGAAGCATTTATAGAAATGCATTTTCACAGAATCAGATTAAGTGATCTCAATCACTTTTTCAAATTCTATTTGTTATCAAATTCATGCAGCGTATCAGAGAATCAGTGCGTTTGAATGTATAATGAGCCAAAGAGCCAAAGATTTGCTGCTCAATAAACTCACTGTTAACGAAAAGCCATCCCCAGATGTGCTGATCATCTTCTGTGGTGATCTCACAGCGATATTTGCCAACACTATGAAGTGTTGTTGAGTTGAATACCAGTATCGCTCGATTGTTACTGATAAAGGCTGGTAGTATTTCTTGATCGCTGTTCCGAACGAAGTGCGCTGCTTTTATTGGTAGCAAGTCGTCAGAGGACTGTGTTCGACCTTGACACCTGAATATTTTAAAACAACTCATTGTCCGAATTCATAAATTTCAACAATAAGGAGATTATCATTTGAAAACATTTATCACTCAGTTTTGCATATTCCCAGTAGAGCATAAAGTCGGTTCTCTCCCCCCTCCCCACCAAAAAAATCGCAATATATATGGAACTTTTCAGATTTTTCAGCAATTTCTAAAAAACAATGTTCCACTGATTGAATGCTCGCAATCATTCGTAATCTATTAAGCAAGCCATGCTTTTCGAGTGATACATGACTTTCGCTAGAACGATAGCTTCTTCGTAATTCCTCAAAGGCATGCAAAAAACGTGATCAGCCACAAACGGCTGCTGGACGTTTTTAGACATACGCTAACACTTTTAATCATTCCTAACAAACTCTCTAGTCAAATAATTTTCAAGCTTCATAAGGCATTGTAAATTTATGAATTTACAGTTATTGCTACGAATTGATCATTTGAGAATCATCATTTACATGATAAACAGCAGTTAATATTATAGTTACCGGTAGTTAATATTATAATATTATAGAAATATTCAAGATTAGTTGTCAACTCTAAGAATAAACGTTACATTCGAAAAAGAGTTCATTTACAATTGGACTGTCATTAGCTGATAGTCAGTATTCACATCATTACTGCTACTGTTATTGGTTTTATCAACAGGTGCTGCTGAACGATTGCATTTATTGAGGCAAAATACTGTGTTGTTTAGTTGGAATTCAATGTTTTTTGACACATTGATCATTATGGACTCATTACGTGACAACTGATTATACACTAATCACTTCTCATTACATACATATACACTGATTATTTACATTATATACACTTTTTGCTCCAAAAAGATTACTGCTTTACTACTGTTCACAGTTTTCCATAGTTATTTCAAAAAAAAAGGACGTTTATTCCCTAATATGACTGGACTGCATTTTCGAAGGATTACTTCGAGCTGTAATATAAGAAAGCAACCCTGAAATCTCTGTTTTATGTATATAATCAGCGTATATGTATACAATGATAGATCAACGATTGAAATTAGGATTTTAGGAACGCGAATGATTTTCTAACCTAAAAGTGTGGAACGAAGTGTATTTTCAGGAAATGAAGGATATGCTATTAATGATAATATTAACGACAAGGAAACATAAACTCGTACAATTATAGTTGCTGATTCGATGAATGAAGAGAGCACAAAGATTGTAAGAAAATGAATCTGTCATTGCATGTTCGTGTTATTTATGTTGAAGCTGAGAGAATACTTGAATATTTTCAGAGTATCCCCTGAATGATTAGCCTCTTTCAGGAGAGGATTCTCACCAAGACTAGCAGTTTCATTTAAGGTGAAAATATTAATGCGCTTCAACTATAAAGTGGATCTCTTGTCTCGCAAATCTTATCGTGCGATGTCGTTCCCATCTTCAAACGCTTATTTTAAAATGTTGTCTGAATAATTCAACAATATGCTGGTGAATTCCCTCAAAAGGCCTCGAATTGACAGGAATTTAATAGGATGTTGAAAATTCAACTGTCTCGATGCATAAATAAACATGATTCATGGTTTTAATTACATAGTCAATAGAGAAGTGGGATTGGTGCAAAAAAATTTCAAGCTCGAATGGCTTTCTTTGTCTGATTTGTTGTGAAAAAATACGGCAGATGCGAAATTTGGACTGAGGAGTATTTTCAATGCTGTTCCATCTAAGATAATTTTATGACCTATACAACTGACTGCAAGTGATTTTCGTTCAGAGTCACAATTGAATGAGAAAATCGAATCGCTGCAAATAACATTCGCAGAATACAACGATACAATTCAGCGTATTGTGGTGTTTGCATATTATTTTAATTGAGATTTACAGGCATTTTCATGGAATGTTCATATAATGCCATCGCCTTGCGTAACACCTTAACCATATGCTCTGCAAAAATTCATCCACTTCTTCTACATAACCACAAATAATAATCGTAGGAAATTTCTGCAGGCAGAGTCAACGGGTGGAATCTTCGTTGGTTGAAGACGTGCTTCACAAATAAGTTGAGTCACTAGAATTTTTTTGAAGAGAGTCGCGAAAAACATACCATAAATCAGGTACTTCAGCTTTTTGAGGTTTTTCTTCACCGGATTTTGCGGTTTTTGCGTTGAATGTCACCTCCAAATTTCCTTGTGCGAACGCTTCCTCATTACCGAGTACCGAGTAAATTAGAATTTCTGAAACTCAGTTCACACTACCACTTCAAGTATGATTTGAGAATGCAATAGTAGGATAAAAAAACTGAACCAACTACTCAAACGCCACTCGTGACCGGTCAATCTGCCTAAAGACATGTTGCCTAACGACAATTTGCCTATTCGGCGAAATATCCATTGAAAAACCGTAAGTTAGGCAAACTGTCCGTAAGGCGATGTACCTTTAGGTAAATTGTCGTTAGGTAAAATACCTTTCGGCAGATTGACCAGGTACCAACGCCACTACGACTAAACGCACAACTTTTTGGTGACTGTTTTAACCTTATGAACTTGCTCAATTGATCACATCAAATTTCCCAGTAAAAAACAAGAATACTGATTTTGGAAAAATAAAAAATAGAAATGGCTTACCGAAACAAATAAGTATTGTAGTGAAGGCGTTCATGGTGTCAACAAAGAGTTGAAAGCAGCACTTGGGGTAAGGATACAACTCGATGTGTTACTTGCGATAACTCTTTCGACAATAGAATCAGTTCAAGTGTTCTTTGATCAATCAAAAGAAATCATGAAATGAGATAGCACAGAAGGCGCATAGTCGAGTGAGCACTGTTCCCAGAAAATTGAGCTCTGAAATTATGCAATTAAATCACACAGAGAACTACTGAATGCTGCTGCTGGCTGATAAGATGCAATTCGGAACACGAAAACAACCACGAAGAGTGTGCAACACGACAATAATCAAGATCATTGAAAATTGTACTCAACTAGAAAATGAGGAATAATTATTAACTCTCACACCATGCTATATCACTTTTTGCTAATAATTTCATTTTCGTGACACTCAACTTCATCTATCAGCGATGAATATATTGATTGCTTCATGCAAAAACTAGGAGAATATCAATTGGAATAATCTAACAGTGCTTCTGCAGCTTTAACGTTCAGTGGCAACTGTGAAGGTTTTGCGCAGAGTTGGAATAGCCTCATTAGCGCGACAAAAAACATTTAATGAGGCGCTTAATGAGGATCTAATCGAGAAGCCCGTAAAGATAAAGCGAATAAAATATGAACAGGCATTGACAGATCTGTGTCCAGATCATTACGTCAGCTATACGCATATGTGGAAATTTGATACGGGAACAAACCAATGATGAAGTACGCAGTGAAATCATTTCGAAACATTATAAGGAACTCAAAAAACAGATGCAATCGGAACGCTAACAGAACATTTAATTTCATTGCATGAATGCCTATCGTATCAAACAATCGTATATTTCTTAACGTTACTGATGAAACACATTCACAAGTACAAAAAAATGAAGAATCTGGACACGAAAAAAAAACAAGACGGTGAAGAATTCACAGAAAAAAATTTCAAATTTTCGGCACTCAATAGCACACTCAGAATTATGTTCGAGATAATGAAATCTCCTGAGTGGCATTCAATTGACAATTGCACACTACATAAGAAGTAAGTAGTGCATCATGATCGATGAAATAACAGATACAAGAGAAGAGTAATGAAACTGGAACGTTCACTTCTTTTATTGTAAGACATTTCGAATGCACTTCATCTTATAAAGCGCCTGCCTCTCAGGCCCGTTAATGTGACAAGTACATCAGATGTACTCAACGGAATGGGGCTTGAAATTTCCTCTGGAGACATGCAAAAACTCATTCAATTGAGAAGAGCGCACAGCCAAATGAGTTTCCACTGATGCAATTAATTGATGATGTGTATCCTCGATGAAGATAACTTCTGCACAAAAAAAACCTTTCAAACATCTTCCTAAGAATGTTTGTTAGAGCGAATGAGATCAACCACCCATGTGCGAGTGATGAGCGCTTCAAACGGAGCAAAAATTTCGTTCCAACGCTGGATTCCTTATGGGTTTCAGGATCACTAACGTACGCGAGAGGTATCCTTTACGATGCCACCAGGTCGAATGCTCATTTTATTGATCGCTGGAACATAGGTCTTCTCAACCGTAAGTTTAGTCGTCTGATCACGTGTTGGAAAATTCAGTCCTAAGGCTTGAATGATAGATCAGATGGCAAAAAAAACCAGCCAAGCTAATAGCACAGATCAAAAAAAAGATATGATCATGTACCTCCACCTTCCCCCTTCCCCCCTTAATCCTTCGGATATTTATGCACTTCAATTACGAGACTTGTGATCACGCCTGCATTTCACCAATAAGTTTGCAAAATAGAAAAAATCGCACACAAACTTGGCTCAGTAGAAGATAACAGGGTGATAATCAAAAACGAAAATCAGCTGATTTGAGGCTGGAATGCCGAATGTATGATTCGCTGAAATGTTCGGATATATGTTTATCAGTGATAACATTAACTCATAAAACTGTTTACGACGTAATTGAAGACGGAAATAATCCGGAAGAGATCTGCTTTCACCAACACCTGTCTTTATAAACCTTCTAAAAACAGATCTTGTCGAAAACAATGACAGAAAGTGCAAAAGAGCATCATTACTGCCACTGAAGAATTCATTACTCATAACAACAAATCAATGTGGCAAACATCAGCTCACATCAGTTTGAAAACAAAATGATTTGAAATAATTGACCGATGAGATGAGAATGAAATGCTGATTTATTCGACTGCACCTCATTCTTTCCCATCCAACTGGTCTCGAATAACAAACATGTTTCTTTACTATACATTTCATACTCACCTCATTCATACATAACAACATAGCGATTCATAAACTCTATCAGCTGTAATCCTGAATTCGAGAGCCTTCACCGACTCTAACACAACATTTCAATCCATCCTTTTGTGGGGACATCAACAGTGTTTGTGGGATCCACAACACATTTTCCTTACATACGAAAACCCATTAAATTCAATCAGCTCAAATCGAGTTTGCATCAAATCTACTCGTCAATTTTATTAAATGTGCTCGGTGATGAACATAAAACTCATTAAAGCTCATAAAATTGTGCAATAATCGGGACAGGAAAAAACTGAAATTGCATGTTTCATTAGGCGTAATTGATAGAAATATTCCATTGTGGATGAATGATTTCGGAGACAATAAAAGTAGGTTTAGTTTCGGGATGGTTTTTCATACGTTTCTGTAGGTCGAATGAAACGAACTATAATTGCGTTACTATGGTTTTCGTTGAATGATTGTCTCAAACGCCAGGTCTGAGCGATTCTTTTTTCCATTATATCAATAACACTGACATATGGTTCGTTACATTTGTGTTTTTCCTACTCAGTATTGCTTTCGTTTAGAATTTCGATATTTGAAGTCATTTTGTTGATTTGCACAAAAACTGATGAGAAACTTCATTAAAAACGACAACAATTCATCATATCACATGATGAAATTGGATGAAATAATGAAGGGTAATAAGAGGTGTAATGATAGCAGTTAACAAATTGGATATATTGACACCTCAATTGATAGAACCTCTCTTCGGATAGCTTTTCTGTCCAGAAAATAAATGTCCTATCGAGTCAGTTTGAACGATTGATGCATTACTATGAGTTGGAAAAAAAGTGTTGGGAGAGCCCGAGGATATCGCTGGAAACAAACCACAAACCATAAATCATAGCAGGCACACACAAGATGTTCTTGGAATGATCGCCAACTTGAGCATCGATTAAAATTTTGACGAAAACAAATAATCGAGCGAACGAGAAATGACGCCAATGCGTTTTTGCAGCATTCTGAAAATGACTCATCCGCCTCCCACGAATCACAACGATCCACAGATGAATTAAGACCAACAATGGCAGATGATGAAGGCAGGCTTTGAAAGCGCACAACAATCGGCCAATTCATGCAATCGACGGTAATTTATGGGTGTTCTTCGTGCCTCACTATGCAATATATTCTACGAGCTCAGTACATTGTTGCAGCATTCGGCGATACAATGCACAGAAATGAAATGAATATTTGATTTGCATGACAATAAAATGTAGTATGCGATGCATTTTGAAGTAGCATTTTAGAAACGTTCTGAGATCCGTTTTGCAAGAGTACGCATAAGGCTCACATCTTGCAAATGATCACGAACACGCTTCTCTCGCTTATTCATGAGACTCAAATCCTCGGGTTTTGACAGGGCCCACATCATTATCACAATGTTCATTTTATTTGAACTTCTACAGTACTCACAGCTCTGCAACGAAAATAAACCGGAATAACTCTTTCATCAATATATTCAGTGAAAATTTTCCGGATAATACAAACTTCCTGAGTGATTAATTGAAATCCATAGACTGATATGATTCGAAACAATGGTGTGGATGCAGTGGTATGGCGTACGAAACGGAGAAAACAAAGTGAACGTTGTACCTCAAAAACAATTATCTGGGGAGCATACTTTCGGTAATCTCTTGAGCCTGATAAATCAGGCGAATGCTTAATGATTACGCTGTATGCTAAAGTCAATGCCAGTGATCAATGAATGATCGACGAAATTGATCATCGATCAGTGATTAGTGCAAGAATCGGTCAATTATCAGAGGTGAGTAAGCGATATGAAAGATCAGCAGATCGATTGATAATTAATCTCGCACTTGAAACCAAACATTTCACTGAAGCTATCATTGATTCGAGGCGCTTTCGAATCGCTAACAGTGGAATGTCATCGGAAACGAAGTGAATTTTCTTATCTTATCGTTCTACGCCATCAGTGTGGCATACCACGTTTCAGCTTCCAATATCTTGATTCGTTCTTAAACATCGCAAACTGCGATCGATGATCCAACAACGCCTTCTTTTCCACCTCATAACTCAGCACTAAATTAGTATTCGCGTTCATAACTCTCATGCTCCAACAACAAACACACTCACTTTTTGTCACACATTAGTCAACTTCTCACGGTGTTCTTTCCCCTTGTGAGCCAATGCTTATAATTGTTTACGTTCGAAGCAAGCGAATGTTTTGGTAGAGGTTTATTTTTGGTGCTACATTCGAACGATTGCGATTTTGCGCTTCTTCTAAGCTTCACTTCGACTAACAAACAATAACTAATGCAAACTGGTGTTGTTCAAAATTTTCTTATCGTTCAAACGCTCCTCAACTCCAAACTGTTGGGATGGCTTCATTGAATTGAGAACTAATGAAGTAGGTTCAGTGAAATATCACTTGGAAATGTTATTGCCCACTTCATCAAATAAGCCAATTAACTTGGCGCATGCTTGGCCGTCCATTACGGAGTAGAGGAAACACGAATCGATCCTCTCGAAATGAAGTAATCTTGCGCGTTCCTAGAATATAATCATTTCGTTCTACTTCATTTCACAATTAAAGATCGTCCTCAATGATAAGTAATCTCTTCGTTTTCCAATCATTCGATTGCGGCAGCCAGACTGAATAAAACTGAATGGGGCCCACAGAAGTTCTATGAAGATATGAATTCATTTCGATTTCCTGACATAGTCCACTGGAAAACCACAGGAACTCGTGCAATCATTAATGAAGAAAACACTCGCTCGTAAATCCTCACATCCGAATGACAAGTGACTGCTCTAAAATAAAATATTAATACAGTGAATAACTGAAATGCCTGCCGAACGACGACGTATCATTCCAACACAAGATCACTTCTCCACACTCTAGTGAATAAGGTTTTATTTGGAAGCAATGAAATTTCTCACTCCAATGACACATCAATCGAAAAAAAACCCCATAAAATTTACGAAGAAAATTACGAAAATATACAGCGAAAACATTCTTTATTCCAACGGGAGATTCAAGACGGTAATGTTGCGAACAATAAAATTTGTTCAACGCTTTTGTTCGAAGTGAAACAACAACAAGACATTCGAACGAAACCAAAAAATAAAAACAAACAAACAGCTAGCTCTAAAAATTTCGGCGGCGAGAGAGCGAGTTGAAGCGATAAGAAAGCAACGAAGCCATACGGCCATTCGGTAAAGCAATCGTATAAATAAGAGACGAATCACTCCTAGAAAACGATGAATGCTGCTGCTGCTGCTATGTCGATATTCTTGACTGATATATCACCGCAAATAAACAACAACTTCGAACAATCCCAATGAACACTTCCAAATGACAACCAACCTCCTCGACGTAAACAACAAAAACTTTCTGATAACTCAATGGATTGAATCAAGAGAACATGCATTCAATGAAAGCAACATAATTTTGTTATTCAATGTTGTTGTTGTTGTTGCTCCTTCGTCTCCTGCTCTTTTTTACTACTGATTATCATGTGAAATTGATGAGCACTGCTCAAAGGGATACGATTCGTATTTATCATTGTAACGCCGCCGCTATCAATACCGATAGCAATTACAAGCCTTATCTCCATTGCAATTATAAATATCAGTAATTGTTCGCAAATTGCTGTCACCAACATCGCTACTGGTGTCTTTCAACAGGGCGGCGATAGAGAGTGCTGGGATTTGCCGCTCTCATTTCCATTTTTAATGTTTCAGCTGTTTTGGTGGTTACTGCCTTACTGTTGGTGGTTACTTTCAACGGTAGGTGCTTTGAGCTGTCTCGACCAATTAGAGGGCATTTTCGAGCCTTCTTCTAGTATCTCTGCGTTGCAATTATTAGTCCATATGAGGGATTCGCCGTCACCTCTATCGTTGTCACATCAATAACCTTTTGTTCAAGCAAACGAATCCAGCAATGATATCGTTAGTTGAGCGGAAAGACGGAATTTGATGAAGTCAGAATGTAATATCTGTGATATTCCAGATAATAAAGAAGCATAAACTCGCACGCACAGTCATAAATGAGTCGTAATTGCATCGGCTTAATACATAAAAATAATAATAATACAATAATAATAAATCATAAATGAAAAAAAGAATTTAATAATAATACGTAAACAAATGAATAAATCGCCATTAATTTCTCCGTTACCATTAGCAAAGCTATTCGGATTAGAGGAATTATCGCCGCGATGTAAAATCTTCTCAAAAGATCAATTCAATTACTGTTACTACACTTTCTAACGGATACGTTTCCAAATCCGCCTGCATATGGCAACAAGCCGATACGCACAACCAGTGCTAATAACGTCGCACTTTGACGTGACATATGGATTTACTTTGACTATTACACCAGATGATATCAGCAAACAACAAACGACTGCTTGAGAACGCAGATGAGGCGCACCCAAATCAACTCCAGGATAAATAGTGCAAGAACGCTAGCAAGTACAGATTCTTTGCAAGTTCTGAGTGAAAGTTCCCAGTACAAGAATCCCGATGAGTGACGTCGTTTGCAGATTAATAGAGTTCCACTTTGACGTGATATATGGATTCAGTCTGAATATTACACCAGATGATATATGCAAGCAAATGACGACTATTTGAGGAGCCAAACGGCGTATTCGAATCATTTCCCGAACGGATAGTGCAAGGACGTTAGCAGCAGGTCCTTTGCTAGTTCTCGAAAAGTTCCCGACAAGATGGATTAGTGGAAAGAGACATAAACTGCTGATACTATCAGGTTAAAAGTACGATGTTGCGTTTGAATGTGAAAACGAATAAAAATGACTAATTGAAAGGTCATGATGACGATGAAAGCAGAGCAAAAGCGATTGTGTTGTTGAAATTCTGAATTACGAATCGTCAAAACATCAATACAGCCAATACGAATCACCACCCATCAACTATAAAAATATTGAATCACCCAGAAGAGAAACAAGTATTTTTAACATGATGAACTTTACAAATTATGCAGTTGAAATACATCAAAAGGAACGCTAATTACATCGAACTTTAAAAGAATGACTTATCTATTCAATCAGCAATTAAAATTCATCACGAGAGCGCGTGCTTCTGTGATCAGTTACATCACATTCTCTCCTCGTTGACATTCTTCTTATCAGGCAGCCGACTATGACGGCACAAGAAGTCGTCTGGCTTCATGGAATTCAGATTCTAATGATTGATTCGATGATGGCTGGGACAAGGGGCCGGAAAGGAATCACAATTAAGAATATCTAGGTAAATGATTCGAAAATTATATGAGAGTGAGTACTGAAAATGATACGTCGGTAACAGTAGGTATTGAAAACAATTTCCTCTACAAGGGCGATGCTCGATAAGATGGCACATTGCAGTATCAAAAGTGCATGATACTTCAAGGTTCTGCCGAAATCAACAACAATCGAAACTGATCATGATCCACTATGTCACGTTGACTGCCCACCAATGTCAAGTTGACTGATGAAAAGCCGAGCAATTTCTCTCCATTTAAATTCTTTCATCGTCTTTAAGGAATTGTCGCTTCCGAATCGTCAATCGATCACTCAAACAATGTTTCCATGAACGAACAATGTCAATGTCATGTCAGTTCGCTTCATACAATTCGTTTTAGTTCCAATTGAGCAATGAATTCGCAAACAATAAGCGCTAGGAAAAGAACAACGAATCGAAATCATCACAAAAATTGTCGTATTTTTAGATGAAGAATTTAAACAAAAACAAATTCCGAATCGAGAATGAGGCACAGTTTCCATCATCCGTTTCAGTGGATGTTGACGAAATAGGAACGAGTGAATGCACTGCTACTGGGCGTTTTCTGATAGCTGTCTCATCATCACGGTGAGCATTCAATACTACGAACAATTACTGACTTTCACTCAAATGCTTGAAGCGAACGCAATTGTAACGAAGCAATAGTCAATTGAACATGATATTAAACTTATTGATTGTGCGTCATGAGTAACATAAATAAACGCAACAATTGAGAATATTAATGATGAAATACAATACATATCAATATGGTGAGTGCTGTGTTGTGATGCTTGATGGTGCTTGTTAGTGATTGTGCTGTTGTTGGTTGGCTCGATGACTGATTGTGTTCTCATGCATTCGTTCGTTTCAATGATGCTTAAGCACTCACCTATGAGTTGAACACAGCTCGGAACGACGTTTCGATTCGAATGCGTGTTTGGTGGACGGATGTGTGGATGGATGGATGGATAGATGGATGGATATAAATGAAGAATTTCAGATGAGTTGTTGAACAAATATTGACAACAACTAGGACGAAGGATATTGTTGACGAGAGGAGTTTAAAGCAAGAACGAGACAACTTAACGATTCGATGTAGAATGAATTATTATCGTTTTGTCAACAACATTTCAATGAAAATATTTGTTAAACATTTTTCACGATGAAAAAGTAACTCTCTCGGTTCAATGCGATAATGAAGCTGGTTACATACTGAATGAGGCCGTCTTTCAATGAAATGACGATTTATTTGGAATATGACGAACGAGTCACGTCAACTTAAAGGGAATGCAATTTTGAAATGCAATGATCACATCATCAGCCAGTCAAACCACCGTCAGATCAGTGATTAACCGACTGTGAGACCACTAAGAATAGGAGAAAATCCCCGGAATGGAAGACGAGGAACCAGCCTATGTTTCTGGAGAACACTCTACTTTCTATGAATGGGCTCATTCGGCAAAGCACTGTCTGAAACATTCAGGGAAAGAGATGAGTTGTGTGAAGGTCATTTTTTGACGGTTTTGATGAACGCTTTCACTTATCTGAATTAATTTAAAGGTATAATTGCAATGAAAAAACTCAAAAATTCATTAACACTGAGGAAATGAGAAGGAAGATTCATTTTGCGATTAGATGCGATCAGATTTATGATGAATGGCTTTTGTAATCGAAAAAAAAGAAGAAAGTAATAAATTGTCGACATTTTGAGAAATAAGCGATTATTGCTAATTTTTTGAACTCAAATGTGGAAAAATCAAAGAGCGATGATATTTTTCACTTGATATTGTCAAAAACTTCATTAGGGTACAAGTAAGATTCTTAATTAATACATGCTGAATGTCGGACTGACTTAGTAAGGCAGCCACAAACAAGTCTTATGTAAGCCAGGAATATTGGAATGACTGAGTGTAATGAATGCAAAGTGCCAACAACACACTTCGCGATGATACGTTGAAAGTTTGAGAAAATGCCTTGAAATGCATAGCCGATAAACTAAATTGTCGTCAA
The DNA here is from genome assembly GCA_035041965.1 of Anisakis pegreffii. Taxonomy (NCBI): domain Eukaryota; kingdom Metazoa; phylum Nematoda; class Chromadorea; order Rhabditida; family Anisakidae; genus Anisakis; species Anisakis pegreffii. The sequence continues at coordinate 45,564 of JAPYMA010001023.1, forward strand.
CAAACTCATGAATTCATAGCTAACATCAAGCAGACCTAGCAGTGAGGAACGAAACTCGACGACGGAAGCTTCATAGAAGCTGAGGGCGGCGGGCGGATCCATCAGTTAGTTTCAACTAATGAACATCTCTGCAAATACGTTGTTTCAGATAAAAGAGTGACAAATACACAGATATACCATAAGATGGCTACAGTCGCACTGAAGCATCGCTATTTGTTCAGCAAAAGAAACAAGCGTAAGAATGCTGATTAAAATGTCGTCTGTTTAGAAAAGCAAACAATTAGAAGAATCTTAAACAGTGCTTCAAAAACAAACAGAACACTTCAACGAACCACAGGTAAGTGCGGATTTGCCGACTTTTCAATCCCCTCTTACTAACACATATTTAACGTTTCTCTTAACATACTTCTGTTAACAACAAGAAATTGAATTGCCACTAGACAAACCATTTGTATCTGACTTTAAGTAACCTGATAAGCCACTTAAAGGCAGCTAATCATTAAATCTGCTTGATCCATTGATGAACTTTATGAGATCCATGACAGTTTGAAAACCAGAGTGGATGCAGCTGATAATTTAGGAGTAATCGACAACTCAGCAACGTATTCGAGGACCGTCATCAAAATATCGCATATACGGATGACCTCTCTAAGAAGCGCAGCCCTACGTTAGTTCTATCAAACTCTCCGATCTCTACTACTCCTTATGCTGTACTAGAGCTGATGTTTTGATCAAACACCATCACAGTAATCGTTTAATGAAGAAAAAATCAAGCGAACGGTGAGGTTATTCATTGGAACGTTACTATTAGTGAGAATTTAAAAAATTCCAAATGCAACAATAAATTCATTGAGAATCAATAGGAGATGTGAGCAGCAAAGAAGAATTCCTTAGAAAGCAGATTCGACTGAATCAATATGTGAATCAGCACATGAATGTTATGCCATTCAGACTGCATGAGGCTGTGCTTTTTGTTCAAAAGACACTAAACATGAATCTGCGAATGGAAAATGTTTCCTCCAAAAAAAAATCCCTTCCAACAAATACCTACCTACCTTTTTCATTCCTCACCACTCAATCATCGTCATTATCCCAACAATGTTTCAATAAATAGATATTTTTCGCTTCAATCATGCGCACAACTGACATTTCAGTCAGCCATGGGCACAACTTGTTAATAGCACCAATAATATACACCAAAAATTTCAACTCAAAAAGCGCTGAATCGCTAAATAATCAACAAATTTTGACAGATAACAAAAATGGGAATTGAACCAACCGATTGAATCGATCCATCTCAAATATCTTCTGTTGATTCATCATTCATCAACTGAGCAATGTTCAACAAAATGTGAGCAAACAAACGATTCATTCCTAAATGCTATATACGGACTATGGCATATGTGAGTACGCCCTAACAAATCGCTATTTCAGTGTGCTACAGTCAGTTCTAAGCATCAACCATCATCTATGAACAACGCGAATTAGATGTATATCTTTTGGCGAGTGACTGTTTGAATTCGGTAATGATCACGAAAGTGCATTAATGTTAATGGAATACACCACGGATACATTCTATCATCGTCGTGCCATGGGAACCGGTTTTTTGAGCCGAATTCCCTTAACTTTTTCAGTCTGTGATACAGCGACGGTACAACACACTATATGACGGATAATACTTTCATAATCATTCATTACGCACACTCACAGAACAACAATCAAAAATCACCATCAGTTTAAACTAACCCGAAGACAATAATCAATTTTTATGACTCAACTTATTATTGGTATGAGTTGAATGCAGTGAAATGGGGGAGCATTGAAAGTGGAAAATGTTATGGTGGCTGGCAAATAGATGCAGTGGTGCACTGAAATTTATTCGTCTCGATGCTACTGCATTCGGTTTGAGGTCGTAAATGCAAATGACGATTCTTTTTTGGTATTAGCAAAGGATTAAGAGTGCACCCATCACACCGTGAATCACTACTGGGAGGAGCTGAAATTTCAAAACTTCATCTTCTCGTCGTCATGTAACTGCACCAAAAAGCAACAAACCTTAAAAAAACCTTAGTCGTGAATCATCACATTTTCAATTCAGTTTATTGAATGTGTACCATTTAAAAGTTATCCTTTTTCGAGTCCGACTTTGTTGAAAAGGAACGCCGCACTCGATTCTCTCCAGAGAGTTTCCAGACGACCAATGGGGTGGGTGCATTTCGTAACAGCAAAACTTCAATAAATGTGTTGAGAAGTTATAAACTGTTTGTTCCTCGTTGCTTGAATGAGCGTCGAGTTTCATTATTGGGAAGGCTGTTTTTTGGCTGTGAAAATGAGCGATCGATTTCGAAATTAGCCGTCCGTCTCAAAATTGAACAATTCGCATCGCTCACAACAAAACATTCTCATTCTGTTTCGTTCCAGACGTCCATCAAGCTAACAACGACTGAGATTTAAGTGGCAAATCCAACCACAATAGATTTGAATATTAGATAGATTCAGTAGATTTTAAGTAGATTTGGAATGAATATTTGCTTCCCTTCCACCGTGAAAATTCATAAAACGGAAACATTTAAGAAATTTTGCTAATGTCCATTTCCGATTCTGTCACTTTAAATTCCACTCTAAATCTTCAACACTATGCACAAAAGCATTTGCTTATATTCTCAAGTTGTCAGACACTCATGAACGCTCGGCAATAATCCGTCGCCTCAAAATCTCAACTGACACGCACAAAAAGTCCAAAGAATTTGACATTTGTGTCAAACAGCCTCGAGTTTATGGCCCACATCTATCGGTGACGGTAAGAAGCTCACATATTTCAGGCGATATTTTCTATAGCAGACTAATACAGAGGAAGTTTTGCAGATTAACAAATCCTGTGAAATACACACTTATGCGCTACATCAGGTAGCAAATGGGTACGATCACAGCAGATAAACTGAGAAATGCAATAAGTGGAATCAGCCAATAATTTCATTCACCTTCATATATCACCACAAAAAAGCGCTGCTGAAAGCAGCACTTCATTATTCGCCGCAACTACGCATAATTTTCACTCAGCCGTATTCCAGATGATTCCGATCGAGCGATAATTTATGTACTTCAGTATCATTACTGCACTGGTACCATTATCATAATTATAAATATAAGCTTGTAATGGAGGGCCGAATCTAACGATTGCACGGCTGAATCCAATCCAATCCAATTCAAGTGTTTGTTGAAAGAGATATGTGAACGAAAATGAGCACATGCATACAAAAAACCTGCTTGAAAGATATAACATAGTCGATTGTTTGAGACAGATAGAAGTGTGGGTTAAGATGATAGTTTCGTTTTAGTTGATTTCATCATTCGTTTGCATGCGCTTTCGCTCAGTTTAGGATGGAGCGAAGAAGCACTGCCGAATTGATGCATATTCTTTGTTGGTTTGTTTATGTTGATCTTAAAGCAATTCATTCGTAACACAGAGCCAAGCATCAAACCCTTCTACTACCTACAATTTATGGTTAAACGCCACACATTGCGAGTGCACACACCAATCGGAGATACATTTTTAGCTGCTCAATCAATCGTCAGATATTTCATCTCCAATAACAGTTATGATATTTCACAATAATTCTGACATCAACTCATCATCTCTCATCATCTTAAAATCACCACACTTGAGCATGACGAAATTTTATCCAAAACGATGGTTTCAGTGGGTACCATTCAGCTGAATGAAACGTTTAATCGCACACAAGTGGAGGACTTATTCCAGAGCTGGACGAGTAGTATTGTGTTGGGTTGTTCACAATTGCGACGAGATTTCGTCCGGAAAATTGCTTCTCCATATTTATTGTCGTAATCGCAGCAAAAAAAACTGCCGGACCTCGGAGGGAAATCACTGCATGCTAATAAAATTTGTGTACGGTTGATTCGCTTGCATAACGCTTCAGTTATGAAAATCATGGATGACTGATTCCAATTGCTGCATGCATATTTATATGGATGAGTGTAAAACACGCAAATGATTCGTGACATTTGTATGTTCGACGAAATTGAGTGCATATCAAACATAATCCAATAGGTTTAAAAGCATAATTCTTTGCACTAACCAATTGCATATCAACCAATCCAGCGAATGAATGTTATGGCAATGGGGTTGATTCAAGCGAGTCGAACAATGAGTGGACCAATGATAAATGTGGCTGATTTGGAAGTGAGTGCACTGTGGCAGGTCTTTGTAGTTTTTTGAATGCTGTTCTTGTTGATTAATACACAACTATGAAGCAGATGCAAAGAGCTTCGAAAGAACACACTAGTTATTCTTATCATCATTACCGGATATCCTAATGATCCAAGTAGTGCTCTTCAAACCTATACTGCATTAAGTTTGTTTGATTGATTTTCACTAATATAGACATACTTCATTCCTGATTCAGCTCCATGGAGAGCATAAATTCCAACGGTATTTTATGTCGTTGTAGTTTAATGAACAGAAGAAGGCTCACTTTCAGCAAGATCAATATCAAATAGCAAAGCTAAGAGGAGGTCCAATTTCTTGCGAATGATTTGTTTGTTTTTGTGGTGTTTTTTTTATGTGAGGCATAATTTCATCGCCGGTGCGTAACCCATCGAAATAAATGAAAAAACTGCCCATTCAGCCAGCGATACGGATGCATTATTTCCGCTGCTCAATAAAAAATTATTCCTTTATGCTGCCTCTCAGCCTATATCTATCATTGATCAAACTATGGTCAGTTTTGCCATTATGAGTGCGATTTATTCCTACGCGCACACGATGAATCGGGAATTGAAAAAGAAATACGATGGACTAACTGCATATTGTTTATTCATCACTCCATATAGGGATTCATAGTCATGTTTAATTCATGGAAAAAAATTTCAAATTCTCCAAATATAAAGTAATTGGCTTGGAAAAACGTTTAGTTGATTTGAATGGTCTCATTCGATGGCCATATTATTGCGAACATCGAACTCACCATTGGTCACAATGAATGCACTAGCGTTTGCACGCACTTCAGAACACTTTTCCATCATCCATCATCACTTCAGAACAGTCTTCTTGATGATGCCTGCTACTTTCTAAGCACTAATCAATTGGTTAACCAAACCTGAACGTTCTGGATGGATTCTGTTCAAGGTATGCTTGACGAAACGTGGCAACAAAGCTGCAGTATAGATCGAAATTATTGCAATAAGATAACTTCGTGTAAGTCAAGCATTCCTCATCAAATAGAAAATAACGAAAAATAAGTGATCAAGAAACGACTTCCACTCGTAAACATTCACAATTCTGAACATCCAACATCCAAACATCCAGAATCCAATTGCTGTCCTCATCAGACAACACTGTAAAACATGATAACCTTCTTACTCGCAATCATGAACATTCCAATGACTTGATCTCCCAACGTGCACAATCCAGGTTTCTAGGGGAGTGCTCAAAGCCTGTACGGATTTACGACTCACTTGGCTAGAGCATATTTGGAATTGCTGACCACCAACGGCCAGTAGAACACTGCAGACGGTTGTGTTTCTTAAAAAACTTTCAAGCGAGTAAAATTTAATCAGCTTCAACAATGACTAACGCATACATTGATTGTGAATTTTTTGCAAATCAAATTTTCGTTCAGTTTTATTTTTATTCGAACACAACGGACCAAATTGGTACTCGTCTAATTCAGTTTCACAGAAAAATTATTCTCATCGATTCTTTTGCCTTATGAGTTTCTCTGGCAACAGTCATCAATCAAACGCCGTTGCTTGACAAAGAGCGTGCAGATGGCCAAAATGAAAGATTAGAAAAACACCGCCGCTCAATTGCCGTTCAATACACAAATGTTCCAATTTGAATACGATGCCTAAACGAAGAAATTGTGCCGTCCACATTAAAATTTCGTTTTGAGAGGAAGCAATTTTGTTGAAATGAAATGAAACTGGAGAGTGATGATCACAAGAAATTAGTTTTTGAAAGGCTCTCTAATGAATGAGATTTCATTAATTGCTCGTCGTCGCTTGTCTACTGAATGATATCACCGTAAACGCCTTCCTCCCTCCCACACATGGTCGTCGGCCGTCTTCGGTGGTGAATATTTCACAAATTGCGATCGTGATAGCGCTGAAATAGCTGGATAATCAAGTCAAAACGGACGGAAACAACGGAAATGGAAGTAGTGAAAAAAAAGCGAGCGACCGACAGAAAATTAACTCCACCATTCAAAATTGCATTAAATTCTACTCATGCACATGATGCAATCTTCAAAACGATTTATCTTTTCAGTCTATCCTAGTACGACCACTATTTCCCGATAAAATCAATCCCATAAAGGTTGGCTGCAGAATTTGCTTGTCCTTTAACAATTCCATGAAGAATCGTTGCAAAATTTGGTTGTCCTTTCAAAGAGTATTACCATTCTAAACCAGCTCATCACGCATTTTCGAACACTAGTACTCAGTGTTAATTGTTACCGCATCGTTTTAACTGTGACGTTCGGTGAATGTGATTTGAAATGGCAATTTGAAGGGGATTAGAGCACATGAGTTTGATGGCGAGTGATAATAGCCATTTTAATTGCCTCATTATACGTCCGACTTTTGTGTTGATGATAACGACACCAATTGAACTTGCTTTTTTATTCGAAGGGTGCTGAGTGCAGAGTCGTTGAATTGAAGCATGCATGCATGCATGCAACGTTTTTTGTGCGCATTTCAGAGGTCTCGTTGTCGAATACATAAGTGACGATATCACATGAAATGTAACGATGTTCATGGGATGGTCGAAACGCTACGGGTCATTATCGCAATGAAACCATTGAAAACCGCGAATAGACTTGTAATTCTTGGAGCTTAATGAGCGCTCAGAATGTAGCAATAAACATTACCGATGCGAAATTCAAAAGCGTTCATTCATACAATCGTTTGGGCCTTGAACTTTTGGTCTCCAATCTTCAGCGATTACTTCAAATTCCAGTTCTAGTTGGATACTAAACTCATTTTTTTTTCAATTACGTTTTCATTCACCGCAAAATGTCTTCTTCTGGTTTGGAAACCTATGCTCCTAGAGTGAAGCTGATCCAACATTCAGTAGAGAAATTAATCCCAGTAAAAACTTGCTCAGTAGAAGATCAAATCAGCGAAGTGTTGACATCTTATTTTGCTTTTTTCTGCAGTTATTTTTGAGTGACGAGATATGTGTGCCACTCAGATTGCTTTGGCAATTAATTTCCGTTCTCAGCAAGCATCCATTTCATTTGGCTGTCAGTGAATCAATCTTATGTTCAAAGCACTAACAAAAAACAATGAATGCATCCAACAGCAAAAAGCCAAAAAGCAAAAAGGTTTTATTTAGATTATTTGATTAGTTATTTATTACTGCAAAGATTAGATTATTTTATTCAGATTTATTTTATTTTTATTTATTTTATTTAGATTTTTTTTATTTATTTTACTTTAGATTTTATTTCAGCAAAAAGTTCAGTTCATCGTGTACAAAATGTGAAATGCTATGCGCCAAATAATCGTAACACAGAGTCCAACGCTCATCTAGTGTTGCGTTCACGTTCTCAATCGTCACAAAATGCTTGTCATCCAATGAGTGGTGCAGTCGACGGTGGATGCAACACACATTGTTCCACTGCAGTTTCGCTTCTTCAACTGAAACAATTAATGAGTATGTTTTGTTATGGTAATAGTTGAATGAAGAATTGTTTCGGTCAGGATCCAGTCGAATTAATTTGCACAATTCTCATATTCGTTTGTATCAAACCTATTTAGTTGAATGAAGCCGAATCCATTGCAGTAATTCCAAACTTTTAAACATCAAAAAACTAGAAATTGTGGAAACCGCAACTCGATCACAAATTCGATCAAACGGTTGTCGATCGTCGTCAGTAATGTGTTTTAGTTCCTCAATTCAGCCAGAATGCATTGTTTCACTACAACCAAAACGTTGTTGGCCATGAAAAAGGAGCAATTGAATTTGTTGGACAATTGTTATTCCATCTGAATGGAGCAAGGGAACACACGATTTTGATACGAGTTCGTTTGATGCTTGGACAACCCTCTGCACGACGGTAATGGCGGAAGAACGTGTGCTTGATTATCAGGAACAATTATCATCCAAAACTGGGGATTGTTTGCTTTTAGGAAAAGTGAAACTCTTCCGCACAAACCAGAATCGCTATGATTTTAAATTAATTGCTTAAACGAGTTCAATAATGTGGACAGTGGATATCATTAAAAGTAGCCCGTATCTAAAGGAATTGTGCAAAGTCGCTCGACAACATATATACTTTCCTGAAACTATAGAATCATAGGAAGTCGAATTTTGAAAAGAACTCGCATGTTTCCAAGAAAACCTGATCATGAGGATATGGCAAGATTAAAAATGATGCTCATATGATAGCCATTTAGTGCAATGACTAATAAGCGTAGGGATCAAATGAGTGCAGTATGAGGGTGTAATGAAATCGCTCAGCCGTATGACATACCAAGCTTAATTGAGATGTACTTAAGGGAAGTATCCAAAATCACTCGACAATGCATATACTTTTCTGAAACTAGAGGACCTCTTGAAGTCAATTTTGAAAAGAACTCGCTAGTTGCTGAGCAAACCTGAGGGTGTAGCCGCTACTTTGAATACGGTCCTCATTTAAGCCCTATAGTAATGAAACAGCTCAGCCTGATTAAATAGCTTGATTGAACTGTATCTAGAGAAAGTGGGCAAAATTATTCGACAACAAGTACAATTTCTGAAACTAGAAAAACTCTTGAAATCGATTTTGGAAAAAACTCACGAAATGCTGAGAGCAAACCTAAAGATTCAGCTAGTTTGAAAATGGTATTCACGATGACCCAATAGTAATAGAATCGCTCGAGCACAAGAACTGCGCAGTACTTGATGATATGATCTTTACGAGGTATGTATTTTAAAAAATCTTGGTGATACCTGTTATTCCGAATAATTCGCTGACTTCTTGCCATTGTTGCTGATTCAGCTGTTTCACCTCTGGTGTTGCTTGCTTATTGCTGTCAACATTCCATAGTGCAGGTCTCGATTGGATAGCAGCGATAAAATTGTCCCATTCATAATGCGGCAACCCTCGATATGCTACGTTCACCATCGGTGGTGAGCTGAGCGAGGGCTGGATTTGCCTTCCGATTAGATTTGCAATTCCTTAGGCTTCTTTCAGTAGACGGTTCAGCTAATTGTGAATGAATTCAAGCGAATCCTGTCGCTTTCCATTTATCGTTGATCCAAATTCTGAGAGGACTAAACGGTTTCAGATTGTAAGAAACGAAAAAAGCAGCATTGCGATGATCGTGATCTGGTATTTCAGACAGACTTAACGATCGCCTTAATGGAGGCCTGAGTGCGGAATGAAATTGTTCGAATCGATGTACTGGGCGCAATCCATCAATGCGATATGAGGCATGCATCGCAACAGGATGCTTGAACGTCATGAAGAAAGCTTATTGACAGCTCATATTGTCTGCAGGAATCCATCAACTTCGATGTAGACATGACAACGGCATATTTTTTGAATCATAAATGGCTTTGAGAATTGTCAAAATTGCATTGCAATACCATGTTCTCAAGTGTTTTCTCGTCTGCCAGGCATGCCACTGATGTATTGAATGTGAAAATTGCATGCTCATTCCTTAATTCCATCACCTAAACAAATGCACCTTTCATCGTGCATTATCAAGCGTTCCCATTTGTCATGAGACACCAGTTTTCATTTGTGAAAAATGTTTTATTTCATGACGATGACAACAGATGTGAATTATGTGATTTCATTTCCAGTTTAGGCACGTTTTCAAAAATCCATTTGTTTAACTCTGTTGATCATTTTATGCGATTATATTCTGGATCATACAAATTCCAAAAATGCTCTTGAAATGAAGCAAGAGTGAAGCTGTAAGAGTCGCTTAGCGGCAGTCATCGAAGCATGCAAACCGTCTTTATTGAGCAAAATTCAGGAAAATCAAAACTAGTTTAAGTGAACGTGCAAAACACAAAGTACAAATACGAGCGGAAAAATGTCGCATGGAAAATCAACACAGTAAGATTTCATCACAGACACTGCGTGATGTCTGTTTTCAGTGCACTAAATACTTAGCTAGCATTAATGGAACCACGATAAAGTCAGTCGGCGTTGTAATAGTTCTCATAATCTCAAGTAAACGGCTTAGAAAACAAGCGATGAGGAAAAGAAATGGTCGTTTTGATCGCATGAAGCATACGAATTGAGTGGAAAATGAGCTTATGCTGCTTCCAGCAGCAATAATTTGAAGACATCTCAATAAACGAGAGCAATTCGATGAATGCTGACTAAAAGCGCCGAGAACGTTGATTTAATGCAGTCAGATATCGGTTCGGTTTAATTCGATAGGAAACCAAATGAGGTCTTATATTAACAAAAACTCATTCGTATCTTGCGTATGTATGGATAGTAGCTGTCAGATCATATTTCATCGTAAGCATGTTGATTCGCATAATGTCTTCGAATAGAAACGATTCTGGTTGCCGCATCCACTGAAACAGAAAACAACATAAAAAGTATATATCTGGCGAAGATTAGCATATGATCGTAGGCAGTAATTAGCATAATCATCCATATTCATTATGGTTTGCCTTCACTTCCTGTTTTTCTCGACCATATTGGAAACACATCAAAATTCGTTTCAGAATGTTCGAACAAAATTGTTGGTATGTTCCAAAAAGTCGTAGCAGTGTTCAAATGGAATTAATGTGTGGTTGAGGGTATGCTTTTTGAACGGTGCTGATCCATACTGATACTTTTTTGATCGTTGAAATCCGGTTTTTGATCAGTAAAATCCAGATCAGTCTTTAATTGGTGCTGATAATGCTGATCAATGAAATGCTCACGTACCTGTAACTGAATCGTTCACATCGCTTGCTCAGTGCATTATAAAACCACAACACATACGCTTTCGAACAATGCCCAGTTACTGGCGCTAGTTGGCAAAAATCAGGAGCTGGAGGTTTTGTTTGCATTGTCGGAGGTTCTGTCGATGATCGTTGCTTATTTGCAGCCGATTCAGTCGTTAATTTGCTGCCCACGTTCACTACACATTGTGCTAGAAAGTACTGGAAAATATTGAAATTGAACATTTTCGGTGGCGATGTTGGAAAAAGGACTTTTTGATGGAATATTCTCACTGTCAGATATAAAGAAAGAAGCTGCCAAAAGTCACAAATAGAACAAACCAAAGCCGTCGACGATAGCGCATTCTTTTGGTGGAGTACAAATCAACGACAAACATTCAAAAGGCTCATCAGCTAACGTGGGCAGCAGTTGTAGATATAACACGAAAATCGCTATTGGAATCAATTGAAACATCACACCTGAAACAAAAGACGATCGAAAAAACCCTCTATGGAGACTGCGAGCCATTTCTATGGAAGACTGATCGCACCTTCAGATGAGCATTTGAAATCGAAATTCGAAGCAAATGGAAGTTTGGAAGTTTAAAGGAAGTTTTTAAGGAACTTCAAAGGAAGGAAGTTTAAGGAAGGTTAAAGGAAGTTCAAATGGAAGTTTTTCTATGGAAGTTTAAATGAAATCAGTACTCTTTAATTATTAAAAAATGAACAAACGTTACGTAGTTGAGACGTGATCGAATGATATTGGACACTGTGAACACGTTGGCAAGGAAGCGTTCATGAAGTCACCGATTGAAAACTTCTTCAGCGATCAATAATCAGTGTGAACACAAATTTGATTAATGTAAGTGGATCTTGTAAATCCGGTTATGCGCAATCCATTCTTCAGTGAAATGATGACCATGATGTAATCTCTTAACTGCTGTTCTCTTAACGCTTCTCTATTGGTTTCCACTTTTCATCAGAGCGCTATCGAACCCGTATGAATATGAATCGTTAGACTGACTTCGTTCGATATTTCACGGTGTCTCGATCGCAGCTATTAGAGCAGTCTTGGGCGAATGCAAGTTGTTTGTGTGTGCTTCAATTGTCGGCAATGCTTGCAAAAAACACAGTTCTAAGCACGACCATATCATGAATAATATATTCACAGAACACATTTGTTTTTATAATATGAAACAGCAGAGGATTATCAGATGGGATGTATTCGATTGAATAACATTCGAAATGTTTACAAATCAATCGTTCCATTCTCTGTGCATCTATCGCTCACGACTAGTCATTTTCATCCAGTTCCGTGAAATAATTCTACCGATGCTCTCATCTTACGTATGACTCAATCCCTATTGTAACTTGATCAAGTGTGTAAATAACGGTGCAGTGTAAGCATCACCTTGAAATCACAATGTTTATTGAACGGAAATTCAATTCGATCGTTATTATGTGAAATTTACTTTCTGCTTGCCGAATTTTCAACGACAATTATTCCGCCTCATATTTTTCGCTCCGTTATTTGCCCACTCAGCAAAAAATTACACTTCAGGCTTCAGGTTTTCAGTTTGATAATTTTTTTCTTTGTAATGGAAGCAGACAGAAAAGTGAGATGAGAGAGCTCTCTCTTTCGAACTTGGAAAATTTTTGCTCGTTTTGAGCGTTTCCTCAGTACAACGACAACAGTGCCTTTTTTTTACTGAATCGATGAATCGTTCAGTCGGTTGAAAAATGGCGCTCAAAAATGTATTTATATATCTGATTTTTCGCATTTAAATCAGTTGAATCAAATTTCGACCGTTCCAGCATCTGTTCGTCTGTTTGGAACAAATTTTAATCGCTTCTTTGCCACCCACAGAATAAATTAAAGCCGCTGGTGATTACAAAATACCCAGACTCACCGCTATCTTCAATATTCACATTTTTTCGCATTGCAATGAGCTGTCCCCAAATATGTCTTATCATTTGCTTCTAATCGGGAGAGCTAGTGAATTCATTGAACGAGTTAGCACAGTTATCGTTTGATTAGATATGCTCTTATCATTTATTGTAACAAGCGAAAGCAATTCAATCGTTCTATGTGAACTGTCAACGAGCTGTAATGTATCGCATTCGTTATCATTGTACGTTACCATCCATCACCCATTTATTTGTCGATCACACCTCTAACCATAGAAATGTCCTTTAGAGTGAGTGTGCTGATCACAGCGAATCTCAAAACTGCTTTAGAGAAGAATGTCGTGGAACGCACAACGTTTCTTCCTTGTAAGTCAGTTGCATTCTTTCGAATTATCGTTTTATATTTCCTCAGTTTTTTTGGCTGGTTTACTTAACATTCAGCACACACAAATCACAGGTGCAACACATGCACATACATCTCACTATGAATGTACATTTCACTATGAATCAGGCTTAATATGATGCGGAGTGTTCCACTTGGCTTATTGGTTTGTTATACTAGCACAAACATATTGATGAATAATTCACAGTAATAAATGTAGCGAACGTTCAACGTGTCAGCAATCCAATTCATTCGATGAATGCAATACGAGCCGTCTAGGTAAACTACTATCATGTATATCTAGGTAATTATATCTAGGTAATTATGTACCCAGATTGTTTTGCTTAAGCATGTAATGCTTGCGTGCATTGAGTTTTCAGTCATGGCTCGTTAATCGCAGCTTTCGCTAAATACGACCGAATTTCGGCAAAATATTAGGGTTCTACCAGGCTCATCAGAATTTAACATCGAATAAAATATTTTGAAGTTTTTGCTGGGATTACGTGTAGATATTACATTGCTGAAACTCTCCAGCAATCCACCTGATGGACCTTTGTGTGAACGTGAACAGTGAATTACATTAGCTGAGAACCCACCCGTCAGTGCATAGGCTGAGCCTATAACGCTGAGAGTTTATACGACATTTTCACCAATAAGTCGTCATTTTTCAACTTCTTATGATGCTATCGAACTCAAGAATTTATCTCATTTCTGCTAATGATTGCAATTGCGAATTTGCAGTGTGCATTGATTCTGGCCACTGGATGCAAGGCAATGCTTCCACCTCCGTATCTGGCTATAATCGAGTATTTCAATCAGCTTTCGCAGCAAAGTAAGCTTCATTGAGCATTTCTCCTCCTATATGCAATTTCAAGTGGATATTTATCAAAGTTCCCTTAATTACAACCGATAACTTAATCTGTGAATGCCATCTGCAAGAGAAATGCATTCCTGTTTTCAGCTGTAAAAATATTTCGAAAAATGAAATCAGTCAAGTGTTGTGTGCATGATCACCTATGAAACAATTGCAGTTTGTTTCATTTGTCAAAATTTCGAATTTTAACACCTTTTCTTTGTAGCGTGCAACTTGTTATAATAACACGATAACTTCAGTGTTCTTACCCTAAATGTTAGCTTGGAATGTTTGTACGCAAACAGACACAAATACCTTTTTCAGCAGCTGCTTCCGGTGATGCTCCATCTGGCTCGAATCTCGCACCGACATATGGTGAATTCGTTACGGCATTCCAGAACGAGAAACTCTCTAAGGGTAGCTACACCATTCATGGACCTCAGGTCTTAGCTCTGGCCGAACTAATCGCTGAAACGGTGAAGATCAATGAAAAGCTCGCGAGATTGAGGTACGTTCACTTAGGTTGATGATAACCAAACTTGATTTCTAAAAATCTTCATCGCAGAGAGCTTTTAAACTGTTTCAATTATGTCACCATGGAGCATCATCTCACTGCAATGTTCAGATGTTGACCGTTCCCTTTAGAAATACAATATTCCCAGCCATCATGAATAAACCAACTGAATAAGTCATTCAATCGGAACGACTGTAGTCAAAAAAATAATTTAGTTAGAGTTGTTCCTCACCAACGGTCTCACAGGAATTTTCGAGCGATCTTGAAAAGTTCCATATTTCTCTCATTCATAATTTCAAACTTTATGAGCACTGAAACAATGATAAATTTCAGTGGCTCCTCGGTCAGTGACAACGCTGCTGCAGGTTTGTGATTCGAGCCACTCATCAGACCAGTTTTTCTTCACTTATCATTTTTTGTCAGTGTTTTTAGATCATAACGGTGGCGGTTAACTGACATGTCAGAACGTGAAAATTTGGATCTTATTGTGAGAAATGGAGCTCTAGGAATATTCAGACGATACAGTCAGGAATTTTCAAATGAAACAACAAACTCCACCCAAAACGTATTCAAAATTGATTGTCTTTCGGTTTTAGCAGATTTTTATGGAAATTCTTCGCAGAGTGAAATGACCATAAGGGTAATGTTACGTCAAAGTTGACGATGCTTAACTTTGCCATCTTCACTGAGATACAGAGTGAAACGATTCAGATTCCTCGGCAAGTGGTTTCGACCAGTTGAGTTTCGCAGATTTCAATTCGGCCATTCAAGAAGATTTGTCATCAATGGAGCAAATGAACGGCATCGAACCTTATGTACCACCGGCTATTAAGCTTCTGGCCGCAAATCTTCATCAAATCAACTCGCGTGTTGATGCCCTCGAGAATCGCAGTGACTAATAATTTCGTCTGATATTCGTATCTTAGCGAGGAAAACGAATGAAATTATATAATACAGAATCAATTGAAAAAGTCAACGTTGTGTCCTACTGGCGATTTTTATTTTTAAGTTTCAGTCATTTTCATTTTTCAAAATTGTTCCCGCTGTCAGTTGATTCACCGCATATTCAACAGTTGTACTGATGTTAGACGAGAGATTCCCACATTATTGCCAGAAACATTTTACACTCTGTCAGCAACTCACATCGTTCAACTCCTGCGTATTAATTCCTCTGTGGTATTTTTTGTCATCGATAATGTTCGGCAACTGTTTCATTTCTATTTTTGAGGGTTTCATCGCACGCATCTCCCGCAGAAGGTTGCCGTGTGTCGCCTAGCGATTCAATTCCATAGTGATGTTTAATTACTGCCTCCAAAAAATGCACTTTTATTCAATCCTTTGCGATACTTTGGTGGCTGTATAGGCTTCGATGTGATCAAAAAATGCTTTGGCGAATAATAAATCATTCAAGATTCTTCACTCAACATGTTGCTGCTGTTGATGGCCGAATAACATTGAGTTTCTCTGCAGAGATTCAGAACAGCAAACACTATGCGAATAAACTTCCTTAACACAATTCAGTAGTTGTGTGAGGGTTCGTTGAAATGTTCTCGCATTCACTATTTTCCGACACGCTGTAGCCTCTAAAATTCGTGTTTCAGTTTTATTCCAACACATTCTTTTTCTCTACATTCGTACCGAATGCGACACTATATTTCAAAAGTTAAAGCAAAACGAACAATTACAGTCACTATACAACGAACAGTGTAACTGGAACAAACTGAAGCAACAACAGCATTCATAAAGAACTCAGGTCAAATAAACATTATTCAGTATCAAATAAATACAGAAGAAGGCTTGAAGCATTCAAATCAAGTTCGTATTTTTCCACACATTGATGGGAGTATATCGGCGAAAAACATCAGTTTCAACCGTTCGTTGCCTTTTCTTGAGAGACTTTAAGCAACATACAACGAGTAAAATAGAATGAATGCATCAAGCTAAAAAAAACGAATGAACGACTGCATGCTAAAAATCATTATTATTGTACAAGACGACGACGGAATTCATTCGTTACAGTTGAAGAATCACGAAACAACGAATGTAAAGAGAACGAAAATGAGATTGCAGCTGTATGAGATTGCTAGGAATGAATTGGAATGAAGAATGAATTTATTTGTTCTGATCAGGTGGTTCTTGATGAAAAACATGGAGCGAGCGGAATCGCGCTCATGGATTGAATCAATGTGGTCGCTCGATCTTGACGATGCCTTTTGGTTCAGTTGCTTAGAAGTTGTTATTGTTAGCGGTCAAAGCGAGATCCATATCCAGCTTATACGATTCTTTCTCCAACAATCGCTCATGTTTCTCCAAAACGTTCATTTCTTTCAGCAATACCTGTCGTTGCAACTCTTTCAGTTCGTCGTCTTTTTCTGCAATTCAAAATCTCTCATTAATTTGCTACTGCTGCTTCGTAACTATTTGATATCCAGATGGCTCGACATTGAATCTCAAAATGAGCTCGCGAGACGTGATCTCTTTGCACTGGACAATAAGCGAAGATCACTGAATGCAAAAATTTCCAGACAATTCACGAAGATAATTGCGAATTTACGTTAAAAAACAAACCAGGAATTGATGATGATTTGCTGATGGCTTGGTTAGGATGTCTGATTTTAGCGACAATACTACGAAGCATAGCGTCATCAGCAACCTTATCGAATAAGACACCACGAGCATACATGTAATTGCACTGTGGTGGTGATGATTTTGACATTGTTTCCAACAATTTTTGCTCCTTAAATCAAACAGTTTCGTTAAATTAGAAAAGACAACTGAGTGTATAACTGAAGTTTGTTCTCTATGCGATGTCAACGAGGCTACGATTACTTTATGAATTAACATTGATAATTTCAATATCTGAATTATCATTTCATAAGATGAAGACAAATGTTCACCTCGATATCCTGCACCATCGCATCATTAACAGCGTCAACAAACGCGAACAGAAATTCGCCGACTTCCTCTTGGCCTAAATGGTGGCAAGCACTTGCGAAATTATTACGACTGCAGCGTGCATAGCATTTCGTCATTCTGAAATTGCCCTCCATTACTACCACCTCAAATATCCACTGCACCAGAAACACTTTCTTATATCCTATTTCAAGAGACTTGCAAAACGTAAAAAATCTGAGGTGGCTCTACCCGAAGCTGTGTTCACTTGACTCAATTTTACCTCAAACTATGACCTTAATTCGTTCACACTTGCAACATTTCATTTTTTCCACTCACAAGATCGTTTAAATTGGCTATGATAGAGCAAATATCCACTAGATTGCTTACCCGCAAGCTTTGTTTGTGTTTAGCATGATTTCGTTGAATTTCTCTTTGTTTGGTTTATTCTCGGAATTCAGTTGTTTCGTCGCTGTATCAATTTTCTCGTTCACTTCATTGATGTCTCCACACTGACGTTCACAGACTGATTTCACAGTTTCACCTTCCTCTTTCATGCATTGAGTGTATTTTTTGGTCTCTGAAATTTTGTGCTTTCAAGAATTTGGTTACAATACGATGAAATATCATTTGCAGCAAGTGATGAAAGTCGTTTTCGACGTTTGCTAATCAGCGAATCGCAAATATATGCAGCAGTAACAACAAACAGTACTTACGTTCCAGAATCGCTGGTGTGCACATTATTGTCATGGAACGGAGAGCGAACGGGTTCGACTCTATTTGACAGTTTTCGATGCATTCTCTTGCTTCTGAGATTATGCTGAAATGTTGAGCACATCATCTCAAATCTGGAGTGTTCAATTGAGGTCAACCATGAATACGGAATAAAATGAACGGCTTTTTGTTCTCGTTTCAAGGATCGCTTCAAATAACCCAAATGAGCCGTGTGATGATATACTCAAGATCAGAAATTTTGTAAGTGCGGAGTTGGTCTTTTTTGACTGTATGAAACAGCGTTGGTTCGAAACTGAAACCGAGAATATTGAAAAGGAATTAATGATTGCGAACTTACTTGCAAATTTTGTCCAAATTCAAGAAATAGTTTGCGTAATCGACAGTCTTCACGATGTTCAGTTCGAGGTCACTCTTCTGTACGTCGTTCATGCAACGTTTCAAGCACGGCATTGAATTCACCACATTGTCAAATTGCTTTCGGTATGCTGGATGAGCATCTGAAAATGAAAACCTTAATGAAAACAATCACATTTAGAATCACTCTTGCTGAGATTTCATTCATTCTAGAAAGACCGCTAAAGCAATTGATCTAGCAGATTGATGCAAAGCTCAAGCGTAGAATTTGGGAGAATAATTTCATCCATTTCGAAAATATCTTGAAATCTATGCATTTCAGCGATACTTACCAGTCATGGAAACGAAGGCGACGATAAGAACAGCGATTTTTGCGTACATTATTTTTGGTTTTTTATTTGAATAGAGTACTTGATGAAGAAGTGATAAAGACTTCCGCAACGATGAATTGTTTAAAAGGCGAAAAACTGCTCAACGTTCTTCTTCAAGCGAAGTTTGATTCCCGATGAGTGGGAATTGAATATATCGTAACACCAAACGGTGAGGTGACGATGCAATGACTTTGGATGATCAGGGATGCCCTATATGTAGTGAGCAAGGAGGAGGGCTTCACAAGAACTGGTTTGTTCTCTTCTACGTAACTGCGGTGAACGGTCTATGTCAGGCGACCACTAAGGTCAGACCCTTGTGATCTCGCTTTTATTCATTTTCATGGATCACTGATCAAACGATCAGTGGTTCATTGGCATCCCCTCATAACTGTAATCAACACAGTAAGATTACTGATGAAAGCAATAATTACTGTTAATTGGTAATCAACAATCCAATTAATTAGACAGCTATTATGTGAGATACGTACAGTACTGATCATAGACGAGATTGAAAAAGGAAGTTAGTTCTGCCATTGCATGCTGAGTATTCATTGGGAAAAGAGAAGTGCATCACGGGGGTTGGCTTAGATGGGGAAACACCGAATTATCAACTAGTTTGATAGAAGAACACCGAAAATCAGTGAGTGGCAAAAATGTGAAAAGTGTTTTGATAACATGAGAAGAGTTGAGAGGACACTCTAAAGAAATAGCTGTCAAAAAATGATGTAATTAATGTGCATCGAGACGCATGACTTGAGTTGTTGTCGTGATGGATTGTCACTTCTTCTGAATGATCGTTTATGGACTTTTTTGTTCTCATTTCGTCATCACAAACCACCAATCATCCCAATCAATTACCTATCATCCATCAATTTCAATCACTTAAGTGATCATGACTGTTGAATGCTACACTGCGCGCATCTTCGTCTAAAATAGAGTATTTACGCAAATAGCAACGAAACTTTGCTAGATTAGACACGATTATACATTAACACTTCGTCTGAGAATTCATTAGGAAAAGAGAAGTGCATCACGGAATTTGGCTTAGGTGGGGTAACACCAAATAATTCTATCGAACGCAATTGCACCCATGTCATGCTGGATGGAATGCATCCCCGTATCTAGCTTCATCAAAACAAACATCCGAACAGGTCGTCTTGTGTTTGCTGTTTGTTCACAAATGTCTTAGAGGCGAGCTGTTTTCTTAAGTCGTCATGGAATTTATCTGAATCTTATTGATAATTCGTGAAAAATGGTTAATTGTGCCTTCGTTTCGGCACAAACTACAATGGATTTTTTGCACTGAAATTCGGCAATTTCATAGTTTTTCTCGCGGACATCAATTCAATCAATTCATCAAATGTCCTGTCATTGTTGTCGCAAAAATTTCTGCTGAAGCGGAATTTCTTTTGATGCGAAACAGATTGGAATCATCAAGGAATTGACTGGAAAGATTGAAAATCAGCAATATGCATTAAAAAATCTTAGGAAATACCTGAGTGAATTTTTTTGCGAAAGAATATTCTCCAACCGATATGAGAGAACATACTTCCCAATCGTTATTCGCAGTCAACCCCATTAAAAATGATCGCTGAAATGACACCAAAAAACATTTTTGAATTTTGATTCTTGGATTCACGCGTATTGTTTTAGAAAACAACTTTTTGCCCTGTATCCTTAATTTTCCTTTTTTGTTGCTCTTGTGACAGCGATTGATGAGAAGCACACTATTCAGTGTGGAATGATTATTCCAGCAAGTCGCCTTTATCAAATTTGATATTTCATTCGATGCCGGCATCAACTTTTTTCACGGCCCTTCTTATTTTCGTCGCTTTTCCGATTGCAAAAAGAGATTAGGTTCTTGTTCGAAACGAGATGAAATCGTTGGATGCATCGCTAAGGAAGTGCACATTTCAGGTTTTACGGTGCTGAAACTAATGTGTTGCGAGGATTGGAGAGCTTGGAGGAACCCGTCCAATCTCCCCTCTTCTTCGGAGTGAATGTGTTTTCGGGTTCCCTGACTTTCCCTGTCCTCGACTTTTTTCCGCCCTCATAATAGACTAGTGGTCGCCGTGCTCAGGTGCTCCATTACCCCTTTCGATAGTCTGGCAGGCCGTCATTACCCCCCTTCCCCCCTGCTGTACTTCAATAATTTACTATTTCCACGCTTGACGTCAGAACTAATTCTCTGATCCCCTGCAATACACCATGATATCTCCAAATGGGTAATTTCCCCTCCCCTTCTATGCAGAATTCTGCCCTAGACGATACCTTATACTAATGATGATGACAATGATGCTGCTGTGCAGAAAGACGGATACTGGAAATGTGACATTTTTGGGTATGGATGGTGACAGAAAGGTATTAAGTCTCTAAGAATTAAAGCTGCTGATTGTGTGAATAAGAGCTCCAAAAAACTATCGTAAATGTTTCCATGACACAACAAATGACAGTTTTCCTCGTGTTGCTGTTTGACTCACTCGTGATCAAATCGTTCTAGTTGTCAGTTTTTATAATTGTTAACATTACTATCGTAATCATTACTTTTCCACACCAATATCATTACTTTTTTAAAACAGCGATTGTTTATCGTCATCACCGTCTAGCATCATCGTTCACTCAGTTGCAATCAGCAACATTGTTATTCTCGTGATAATGATAACGCTTTGACTGTCATAAACATATTTTTCTATCGAAACTATTACCCAACCACTGAAACTCTAAGCGCAATCATTTTCACACATGCATTCTGTTGGTTGAAATTCACTTCCATGCAATGTAACCGGAACATTCTTTTTGCAAAATCATCTAAAAAAGCATTCTTTGCTCTTTTGATAAACAGAAGTTACTCCTCTGAAACGATATTTCGTACGTACGTGGAATCAGTGAACGACTAGTCAAATAATGGAATTTTCAATCAAAAATTAAGGAAGTTTCAACTCAAACCCATCAGGGGGCAGACGCAATGTATAAATTTGTGTTTGAAGCTGTCATTTGCAATTAAAATTCAAGTAGATTCTGACAAGACCTTCTTCGCTTAGTGCATCCACAAAAAGAGCACTTTTAACATCCGCAATTATAAATTGCTAATGAAAACATTAAGTGCGCTCAGTTTTTCGTGATTACATGAACTTAAGATTGCATCACTTCAGCAAAAGAAAAACAAGAGAAATGCTTCCATCGAATTTGGTGGTTCACGTAAACAGCTTTTTCGTTACAGCTACACACAAACAAGTACATCCAATAACTTTTCAGGTATGCACCCTCACGTTCGCTATCGCATTGAACCAAAAAACCTGAAGAAATATGCTCAGATCAGCTGTGCTCAGTTCTTTTCGGTTTCTCTCACTTCAGTCATATTCTGTTTCATTTTCAGCATGATTGATTGAAGCGAGAATGAGTTTTTTCGAGTTCAAACAATCAAATGTTCACTCGAAGTAATAAACAATCACAAATTGCGAATGAAAGAGACTCAATCAAAAAAGTTCTCCTTTCTTATTTTCTTGCAAACACCGAATTGAATTTATGATTTTTGATGAATTCGTCCATCAGTAAGACGAATTCCTTCGAATGGTTACAAACGACGATTGCTGCTCGCGTCGTATGGGTGTTTGACATTTGATTTGTGATCGTTTTGTGTTAACCATTGACTGCTATTCGTGTGTGTTTCCACAAAAACACAAAATCTGGTTTCTGCATGAAAAACCATGAAATGATTCGACCATTATTCCATCATTCATTTTCAATTATTGGGACATTTCTTCGAGATATTTTTTCACTTCATTGGTTGTTTCAGTGCTCCCTTCTGTATTTGGTTGTTCGGTATTCATCTCTTGCACTGTGATGGATTGAAATTACGAAATATCAAATTGCTACTTGATCAAAGTATACGATGATTCAATTGAAGGTCTCAAAGTATAAAATTCAGTATACGAAGATTCAAGATTCAATTACAGAAATGGCTGGTGGAATAGGCCGAAGCGTCAGAGCTGAGTGGCTTGTGCAAATTCGCTTTGGCGACAATGGCTTGAATGGGTGCCTGAGCCGATCGATACGGTTGACTGGCGTGACTGATCCCGCAGTGAGTTTACCTTTATTCCACTAGGGCAAGAGAACGAGATGAGGTGGGAAGGGTGACACTTAAGTTAGCTCAAACGTTTTGATGGGAAATGAGATAATGATAAAAACTTTGGCAAACTTGAACAGGGGCGACGTTTTATCAAAGAGAAAAAAGTGTGGAACTATTTTCTGGAACTCTCAAGTTTACATAATTCAATGAATCATGCTTTTCTTCTTAATAACCTTCGCAACGTTAAGAGCGTTTAGTTTGCCTTTGGTATGCGTTCTCGAGCGATTCCGAGGTGTTAAAGCATTCAACAAAATGGAGACTTGATGAAGTAACGTGAAAATGAATGTTGAAATTTCATTGATTTCAAAATCTGGATTGCGTGTACTTGGTCACGAGTAGGCTTTTAATCATAACGATTGAGAATTTTGATTACAATACATAAACGAGAGTAAACGATCAAAGATGATGAGGTAATGGAAGGGACGTGAGCGATGTCTTTAATGGAGTGATGAAGTTGGATCCATAAAAAATTTCAAACTGAACATAAATTAGGAATGTTTCCACTGATGTCGTAAAACAAGTTTTGTATGAGGTGAAACTGTAAAAGAAACGATCCTTGCTCAGCACTGGTAGCAAAATGGCTCGTTATTTCACTGTGAGCAATTGATGATTGATTCACGCTCGTGAGTGCCCAACCTATCATCGTTATTTATGATGTTTTTGCTTGATTTCTGAAGGCACGCATCACGAGGATTCTTACCAACACCAGAGAGCACGCAATTATCTCATTCATCAAAAGAGAACTACGGAAACACCCTCAACATGTTGAGCATAATAATGCAATACTCTACATCACACCATCCAGGCCAATTGAAGTACTTCGGCTAAAAACACATCCGCTATCACCGTGTTCCCCATATGTTCAAAATGAAAAACATTCCCACATGTGTAAACATAGAGTTCTACCGATGTTTCATGTGATTCTCTATTACACTGGGGCTATCTTATGGCTTCAGGTTAGTTTCAGATATTGTTTGGGGAGAAGATTTCTGTTGATTCGGTGGATAATATGAGCACTGCTAGCTAGCAGTCTCTTATGAAGTTATCTTATTGGTGAAACGAACAGCCAGTAGTAGAACAAGCGAACCGTTTGACACACATTAACACACTCAAAAATTAGCTACGGCAAAAGAAACTTGCAGTAGTGTGCCCTAAAATTTCTGAATTTGCTCATTCAGTGCATTCCACAAGGGATTATTATAAAAATGTTTTCGTGCAAATATTATTATAAAGACTTATCAAATTTTGTTGCGATATTTGTACAACATTGAGGTCATATTTGTAAATCAATATATGCATGCAACTAACCAACTGTAAAACATCATAAATGAATAAATATGAAATCGGCTGATGTTCGAAGATGGACATTTTTTCTCCATTTGGTTTTTACCATCTGATCATCACAATTGACAGAAGATCTTCCTTCGACTGACCACTAAATAATTGACATTAAGCACCAAGTCATTATTAATTTGACGTTATCACTGGCATTGTATGCATCAAGAACACATGCTTTTTGCAAGCAGGACATAATATGTTCCACTCAAGAGTAGATATGGTGTTGATAAACGGTTCCCTTCCATAAGAGAAGTCAGCCCTTATTTAGGTACTGCTGCTGCTGCTGCTGCAGCAGCATCATAACGACAATTGGTAATAACAATCGATGGAATTAACAATTAAGAATGTGGTGCAATTAGTAAACTGCACCATTGAAATGCAGCAGGACCACACCCGACAGATTTTTTCTTCATGCTCGTTTTTTGCAGCAATAAAAAGCTAGTTTTTATGGTTTTGTGTAATCATTCGAATAGATCATTTGAAAAACAAGTTGTTTATTGCGTATCGCTTCGAATATGTATCCTTATTGGATATTGTCAATCAAAGTGATATTGAAAAGATGCACACATGCATACGGTGATATAATATGCTCATCTTTAATGATACTAAAGATGAGCATATTGTCATTTCTGAACATGTTTATTCACATTGCATAAGAAAATGGGCGACACGCTTCAATTGGACGTATGAAAACCGAAATCCGTTGCGTTTTTTAGTGCTGTCTTCATTTCTGACCAAGAATGGCAGCTAGTGCTATTGTCATTTTTCGACGAAAGTTTTTGATGCCGCAAAAGTTTTTTGCTCATTAGCTGAAATGAATCCTCAGTCGTATTCACCAAGATGTTTGATTCACAGAAAGAGTTCATTCAGTGTGTTTCGTTTCGAAAACTTTTTGTTAAGATGAACCTATAGAAGATATTTTGAGTTGTTTTCTCGTTACGAAAAAAAGTATTATCCGATTACGCGAACAATTTTTGGATTTCATGAGATAAAGTATTGAAGTGGAATGACGAATAATTCATATTTTGCGCAATTATATGTACTCAACATTGAGAACTGCGTTCTCGTCTACAATTATTGTTCAAAATCTGCGTGTCGAAATGTTTCTACGATCATTTTTACCGGACGTCTACATTCATTATGACAAATTGGTGTACTGAATTTTCAGAGTGGCCTGAGTTGGTTAGCCGTGATCGGCATAAAATCAGTTCATAGATAAATGATTCAACAGATGTTTGCAATGTTTTGGACTGTTCGATGTGTTTTCTGATGAATCCATGCCTAAATATTTCAGGTGTGATGCGTTGCCTTTTATACAGTGCTGTCTTCTTGGTTATCGAGACATTTTGCGAGGTAAGTGGCATTTTTTCCTCCTTAAAAAACATTATTCCATTACGGTTTTCAGCTTGACTGGAATAATACGAACACCTCTTCGAACGAATCTTTATTTTTTTGAACAAATCTTTGTTTTGATTTTCCGTTTTCTCAAGATAGCCAATGCAATTGGAAATTTTAAATCATTTGAAAGAGTTTCACAAGGCGCAATTAGATTCGTATCGTTCCCCTATTAGGACAACCATTTTCGCTTCTAAAGCAAATGGTCGAAACTGTGCCGAAGATTTCCCCGCTATATGTTTACTCAGATCGGTTACTATCGATTCCGATTCGGTTTAGTGTTTGATTCGACATACTGTGGCTCGCCATATTTTGCACTCGTTCCTAGTAACGCGAACTGAGCAGCTCTAGTTGGTACCGGATCGCCTCAGTTCAGCGCGCCCTGATAATTTCAATATTTCCTCTCGCATAGTGTCGAACGCTGCCACATTTTACAGCCCGGTAGTAGCAGTAACGTTACGGAATCGCGAATTTAGACAATTTGAACTCCTTTTCACGCGAGTAACTCATAGAGCATCGCTCTGCACTACGAATGACTCAAATGTAGAATATCAATTGTCTGTGAATCGGTGAAAATCTTATAGGCATTAAATAATCTTGTAGGCATCCATGGATGATCGATCAGCGTTAATACCTCGCTCGTTACGAGTCAAGTTGTGTGAACGTGACCGGTCTTTGCGCATTTGTCAATCACTGAAGGTAAGAGTGATCGATCATTATGAATTTATCGAAGTTATATTCGGTTTAACCATTGTTCACTTTGAGATCAATGTGCATTCCAAAATTACCTCAAGTGTTTAACAAATATTTTCAGTCACAGCCAACTGTAGAGCAACCAGAATGGATGGCACAGCAGCAGCAAATGCAATGGACCTTGAAAGAGGCATGCACTTCCCAACCGGGTTTGCCTCTGTGTAGGATTCTGACGGCCCTGACCACCGATCAGACGTCAAATACCACCACAGGTGCTGCTGAGCCAGAGGATAAGGAGGTTCAGAATGCAGAGCCTCAGGATAAAGAACTTCAGGATGCAGAGCCCGTGAATGAAGAACTCGAGGGTGCAGAGCCTGATGATAAAGAACTTCAAGATACAGCAGAGTCTGTCGATAAACAGCTTCAGGATGCGGAGACTCGGAAGTTTTTTGAGTCGCGCGATGGTGTTCTTTCTGCATCCGGAAAAGTATTCCAATGGAACAGTAATGCTTTTGACGATATTTCGCAATTGTAACTATAAAATTAGTGCATAAACTACAAAATAAATGGTTGATTGACCAGTGTCCATCGTTCTAAACGTGACCGTGTGATTCTCTTCAACGTAATATTCTGCAGCAAGTGTATGTGTTGACAAAGATAGTTAGCAACATAAAGTTAGCAATTAAACATTCATCAACAACATCTTCGTCCAATTATCTCACGCTACAAGCCCATTCAAAGTCCATTCTCATCTCATATTTATTTTCATGCTGAGATTTTTTGCGCTGAGAATGTTTCAAATTTCTCCATTAAACATTTTTTTCGATGACTAATGTGTCCGTCCGTATGAGATGCTTGCAGATGTTCGGAATTCCGTCAAATGCATCGAACAGACGAACAGTCCATCTGTTTATTTATGCTACTTTACCGTGATTTCTTCCTGATACTACTCATAGGATGGAACAGTGACAATATGAGCTGAAGAAGCACTAAATTTCGCACTCATTAAATAGTGACACAATTCACTGACATGAGTAATGGACTAGCTTTTTGTAATGATTACCGTTAGTGAACAATACGAAATGCTGCTGTGAAGCAGTACTCTTCTCGGTTCTTAATTCACCATTAATAACAATAATGATGATAATTGTAAACATTATTTTCGCATCTCTTGACGGAACAACGTTCATTACAACCAATCTATTCATTCACATTCCCTCACTGTGATATTTTTTGTTTGTGTGGGTTGAGAATATATCCGATCTTGCTCCGTGTTGTTGTTCACTGAGCAGAAGTTGAGGCAATCCATACGCACAGATATGATATCCTCAATCAGCCAGCCATACAGCTGTAGAAACACTCAAATACAAACACATTAACTTGAACAGAGCACCACAATATGCTCTCGACTCGAGGTGAACCACATGCCAACAGGTTCCTTTCTTTACTAGCAGCGATCTGACGAGAGCACGACATTCGCATTTGCTGTTGTGGTTGCTACTTTCATCATCTTTTCTCACTCGTCAGGTGCTAATAGTGTGTCTAGATTTGCTTTGAGTTTTAGTTTAGCAAACCTTTTCTACAGCGCATCTTTCAGCCTGATCGGCTCTACAGCACCGACACACTTGAATACGAGTGCTAAAGCCACTTGAATTCAATCAATCTATAATGGTTTTCACTGCTCAAAATTTTCAAATACTCGACTGCTGCTTCGATTTTCTTGTTTCTGACATATCATCCTGAACTACAACAATGGATCAACTCATCAACTGTAACATAACAACGACTATCTCGATAGACTCAGTTGATTATCGTTACAATTAAGTTGATGTCTTTGTTTTTGGATAGTGGATTTGCGTAAGAAATAAACATTTCGAACGTGAGGAGCAATTTCCTACCAGTGACCTCTTTCAGTCACAAATATCCGTAAGCGAACGGCACTGGGTTCATATCCATCACATGAAGCTGTTGGTTGATCTCAATGTGAAATGAAATCGAGAGATATATTGATTGTTTATATTTTATTCTCTGTTTTCAATCAGTTGATTTCCATTCGAAAGTAACTTTCGTCATTTGACTGACAATGTGGTTATATTCAGTTAGCTTCGATATTTTAACGCTTAAACGATATCGCAAGATGTTCGGAATCGAAATGTGTATTTATAGCATCACTGATAATTGATGCTGATAATGCATCGTTGATCGTTGTTACAAAAAGCACGCAGTCAAGACCACTTCTATGATCATTAACATCAAATTTTCCTTCCGCGTTCGTTGATCAATTCTAAAACTTTTCTTCAAATTCAATCGTCAGTTGACTCCACCAATATTTGTTGCACGTTTCAGCTCAAGTTTCACGTTCTCTCAGCTCTTGATATTATGACAATTCTTGAAAATAGGATATTCGGAAAAGAAGTTATTGTGGATATATTAATCGAGAGATATTGAAATGTGTATTTATTCGGTTTAGAGTGTTTTGAAAAGAAGTTATTGCCTTGCAAAATTTGGAGTTTTTCGAAAATTTCGCTTAGTCATGATTGTTATTGCAGCTGCTGTGATGAAAATCGTATTCGGTTTAGAGTGTTTCGAAATTTCTGTGATTTTACAAGTTTTGTTAGAATGATCGCTTGTTTTCGCACTTGTTATTGATAAAATTCTCGGTTTCCTCAGCCATAACACTTTCGTTGTCAATGACATTGACTAAGTACAGCAGCAAACTCTCCAAATGTGATTCATGAATGGTGAAAAAAGTATTCAGTGAGTGAAAAATGCTCGTTTAACGTTCTCGTTAATTGCTTGCACCGAGTAGAAGAAAAAGGAATCGTGAGAACATTGCACTCACTCCAATAATCACATGTTTTCTCCCACTGAACCAGTTCGAACCGTGTTGTTTATCGTCCTCAACTTTTTAAATCACATTTCCTATTTGACTGATTGCAACTTTCGTCCACCAGCTTGATGAGTTCGGCGTTTATTGCTCATATTCGTTATTGTTTTGCGCTAGAACAACGCAAGACTTCAAGCGAATTGTTTTGCAGCCACAAAGCAAATGTCTCAGTACGAGCCGTGGTATTTGCGGAAATCATGTCCCGTATTCTGTGACCCTTGTATTCCAGTCTATACAGGTGTATGGCCAGCAAGGTATGCTAATAGTGCGCAAATTCTTAAGCTTCTAACGAAAATTTGAAAACAAAGCGATTTTTTGAGAATAAAATATTTATTGTATAGTCAGTCCGATTCGAAGTGCTCCTTTTGAGTGTATGCATAGGCCAACGTTTGAGATTTATGACTTGGAAACCAGTATGGTGGACTTTTAATGTTGACCTTGAAAACGATTAATTGTGGTGTGGTACCAATTAATTTCAGGCGATGTGTTGTAATAACAGGTGCTATCCTATTCGCGATTGGTGTTATGATACTTCTCGGCCTCCTATTAACCTGCATCGCTGTTGAATGTGCTGCTATGTAAGTGATCTCTCAATTCGTTGCGAATAGTCAGCTGCGTTCCTTTCTCAGTCAAATGAATGCTCATGATAATTCCTTGAACATGCTGTTTCATGCATTCAAAAATTTTGATCGCTTGAAAACAAGTTGAATGAATCGGTTCAAATGAAAGTTTGTTTCAATAAAACAATAAGAAAAAACTGGCCGTGAATCATTTTATGAATCAAATGATGAGTCGATGAATCAAATGAAACTTTTTATGAATCAAATGATGAAATTTTATGAATCAAATGAATCAACTGTAAAATTGATGAATCAAATAATCACGAGCGTTCTCTGAGGATCATTCAGTTTCTCTGAAAAACTCACATTCTTTTGCACATTTCTACGAGCATTCAGTTCTTTCGGTTTCTTTCATTCTACGCTGATCGGAATGAGTTTGAGACAATTGTGAAGTCTCAACTTTTATGTCGAAATAGTTAATATTCGAGGAAGGAATTGCTGCCATGTGCAAATCTTGAGATGACACTGACACTGTTTTCAGTGCGAGTGCCCTCCTGCCGTTTGCATTTATTCTTATTATCGTCGGTATTCTGCTGTTCCATTGTGGCTGGGCAGCACATTTGCTCGATGATGGCGAAGAAATTCCGTATGTTGCTTGAGAAGTTTTTTTTAAAATTTGTTCCAGAATTTTACTCTCTCGTGAACATTCGTAATCCCGATATGAACTATTCATTGGTCCATCAGAAAAAAGAGAAGCATAGTTTGACTGAGTGCGTATTAGAGAGGGTTCCCGTTAAATAAGTCTCTATAGGTGCCGGAAATTCTACTGAAAATCCTCTTAAGGACTTTCTATAAATATTTATCTGATCAAGTGTTGATCTAAAACTAGTACTTATGGAAGCCTCGAAACTTTGTTGCAATAGCACAGTTTGACAAAGTATCGACATCTTTTTGTGAAACTTCCCACGTGTATCCTTTTTATTCAGTCCTCCTCTCATATCTCAAATACAAATTTTGGAAATTGCCTCGCGGTATTCTATACTACCATTCGAAATCTTCTCTTCTAGTCCCATACTCAAAATTTCAAAGCTGCTCTTTTGAATGTGGCAGAACAGAACAACAATAAACAGCAGTTCATATGGAATAAGAGCAGCACGAATCGAGATTATACTGGTCCCTTCAAGCTATGCATCATGTTTCAGTAAAGTCACCGTTCGCAGTGATGACGATGTGCATCCAAATCCAGACGAGATCGCCTTGTTCGAAACAGCTTATCGGGAACCAATGCCTCAGGTCCACTTCCAAAAACTTTGAAAGAACACTTCTTAAGAGCAAAATCAGCAATATGATTCACATTCGGCGCGCTGAATTTGGATTCTTGTATCTCACTTCAATAGATCGATTCAATTTTCTGCTTCAGTTGAGAATGAAGAGTAAATGATGAAAATATTTCAGGTAAGGCATGGATATTGGCAATTCGAAGAGAATCAAGCATGGCAAACTGTCTCCAATCCATACCCAATTCAGTAAGCCCGGAATATCTTTACTTACTTTATTTTGGAAAAGTACAGGAATGGTAGAAAGTGCAAATTTCGAGCATGGAATGAATAATCCATCACAAATCTCAGCTACATTAGTGATCCATGAGATTTGACATGGCTTTTCTCACCCGAAAAGTCATTCTGATTGATTCAGTGAAGATTTCTAGAGTCGAATTGTCTCATGTCAAAATGCTGATTGTGAGCATACTTTCAACTGAGGAGATTTGATCCATATTTGACTGAATACGGCTGACATGTTGTGTGTCAGTGGTTCGAACGATCTGCCCTCGTTCCGTCTTATGGCCTTACGGCAAATCACCACTCCTCCGTTTAACAATCCACATGACCGCAAATCTCCTATCCCCTTCCCTCAAAATCTCTCGGTTTTTATCGACAAATCAGAATGGAATCAGAAAATGTTTAGCTGATCAAGTGTTTGCGGTGAAGAATTCATAAATTGCTTCAAAAGAATCAATTCATTCCGATCGAACAAAAACTTTGAATTTAAAATCTGACAACTGTGGAAGAATTGTGAAGAATGAATCAAGCAGCAATAATTGCCGTCCATCTCAGCTCCCCTACCTCTCTGTCACTCTCAAGTTCCCCCAAGAGAGTGCTCTTAATCCACCCACCCTCCTCCTGCACGTGTGAAACACTCCTCTGAACCAGTAAAGGTGACTAATTATGGGCATTTGCAGGCATACTCTCAAGGATGCGATCGAACGACGACAATATTGACCTTAAACGTCATTTTCAAGAGGTCAAGGAGAGGATAATATCGATAACACCAAAGTCTGATCGATTGTTTTTATTTGAAGTTTGAATTTATTTGAATGTAAGCTTTAATCTTGCCTTGATTAAGCATCGTGATTCAGTTGTTCAATATACAGCCTTCCAGCAGAATATTGCAACTATGAAGCCTTTCTGAATATTCGATATCCTTTCAACCTAAGACACCAGTAGATCTCTGTGCGCAGTTATTGTATAGGAGGAAGAAGGCCAGATTTAACTTTTTTCTAGTTGTCATTCTCACATCCATGAATTTTCTTTCATAAAGTTGCTTTCATAGAGGAGATTCACCAGATCTTAAGGTTTGCAAGTGAGTATTGGAAACCGAATCGAACCCAAATTCGCTCAGTAAGATTCACCGAATAATTCGAATCAAATCATCTATGTTATATATAGTTGTGTTTTGCGTTATCAATTCCGGAATAAAAATTTACCTGATAATAGGATATCTTATTCAGCAGTACAATGGCTGCGTGATGGACAGGAAGATTGTGATAACATTAAAACATCTTAAATGTTCAGGTCAGCGCGGAGACTCGCATCTTTTATTGCTAATGAACGCTGGTTGCATACAGATTTTGGTAGAATATGAACGAGTATCAGTGTGATTATTCGAATGTCATCCTTTCAATCAGTTCAAGCATACTAGAGCACGAGCATTACTGATCAAATGAGTATCGGTGTGATCATTTGGAAAATCAGCGAATCAGCAATCTATACATAAATCAATTGAAAATAACTTCCATAATAGCACTTTCCATTCAGTTTGTTCCAATGAAAACAACGGTACAATTTCGTAGCGATTCAACGCAATCAAAATGAAGGCTGAATTTCCACTTCACTTTGCTTTACACAACACCAATATGAAGAAATATAGCAAGCAAAAAAATTAATACGGAAATCGGCAAAATCATAATGAAATGCAACTATGAGATCAGAACTGTACGAGTGATCAAATAGCATAGGCGAATGAATCACTTGGTTGGTTATCGTCAGTAGTGGTTACACATGATCCTGAGTGATCAATCTCTGTCTCGTTACCGGAATTTATGTACCGAGAATGCCAGGATTTTGGGATTTGATTAGCGTGGCATTTTATAAAATTTTGGCAATATAAGCATCTCGACTTATACATCCACCATTTCCATCACTTCATTTATACTCAAAAATACTGGTTTCCACTACGCACATCAGATTAAGTAGATAAATAATTACATAGTAGTGTCATCTCGGATTCGCTTTTCAAAAAACGATGAATGTCCTGGGATTTAATCCAGAATCCTAAGACCCAAAAACATTCGGGAATTTGCAAACACTTCAGCACTTTTCAAACAGATATGAATCTCAACCAGACTCGTAATTTTTCATCAAGTGACCTAACCAAGGCAGGAAGCATAATGTTGGTGTGCTTTTTTGACAGGTAATGAACCCTGCCAACAGCTCGATAACTTCACATTCGAGAATTTCACAACCAACTGTCGATGACCATTCGGACAACGAATTCAAACTGATCAACATATCATTGAAAAAACCTATGATATAAACGAGTGGATAAGAGAAACGACTGTGAATGAGTGAATTATAAATGAAATAAATTGACAAATTTATGAACGCACAATTAAACAATCGGATGATCGATCACATAGTTAAATAAATTACTGAATAAACCACTGAATGAATACTTAACAAAAATGATTAATTGAATAAATTAATGGCCAAATTATCAATCGGACTGACGGATATTCTAGACAAACGGATCAATGAGTATAGTAATAGAATGGCTGTGCCCAAGGCGATCGATAAACAGTAATGAACAACGGATCGTCGCTAGATCCGTGACGAGAGATCAATAATTGATTTTTTCTGAGATCAGTGATAATCGCGAAACTAATACTGATATCCTTTCATATCGATTTGTATGATTGGCATCTTCTTTTTGTCGTCGTCATCTTCATCACTACTTGAATCCGCTGGCTTAGCAGCTCCGATTTCCGCCTCCGAAAAATCAATACCATAACTGCAAATTGAATTCATTGATCATAGATAAGTTTTCCTTTCCAATTGCAATTATAATTGAATGGTTTGAACAGAAGTAATTCCATGGAGATGCTCGTTTCTAGTGAGGGAATGACCAATGTTACGTTTTCGCACGAAACATTCTCGAAGATATTTCAGCTTACCCGCCGTGCACCACGTCCACGTCTGCTGGATTTATAGCAGGTTTATGAGCCTCCGGTGGAGCCTCTTGAGAGGCGTCCGGATTAACATTAGTCATGTCTAATATTGCATCAATATCCAAATCTGTACACTGAACGTAATCGATTTCGACCTGCAACAGAATAACCCTTAGAATCCAAGCGTCCAAGAAACAGCAAGTATCTAATGATTTCTGCACATTCCGGATTCTTCAAAAAACTAATTTCTCAAGTGATTGGTCCAAAGGAGATGAGAATACACTGAATCAAGGAATGATCTTTTGATGGTCTGCACATACGCATTCTCAGGAGTTTGCTTTAGATGAGCTGACAAGCCTTTAAGAACGAACCTTGTAATTACATTTGGCCACATAACGCACGAATTTCTCCACCCTATCGCTGTCTTCGTGTTGTTCGACACTCACCGATCGTACCACTGTGTTACTGATCGTAGCCAACGGCATTGTGAACTCGACATCGCACGTTGGCAGAAACGTTTCAGGCATTAGATCGAAGGAAGACAACTCAAAACGACATCTGAGCAGATGCTGTTTATAGGCCGCATGATGTTTCTCGGGTAATCGTGGAATACGCCACACCAACGACCTGTAGACGTGCTCGTATTTGGCCTCACCGATTGCTGCCTCGATCAACGAGTTCTCGATGTTTTGAACGGTACCCATCAAACGATCCTTTAGATTCTGCAAGAAACAAACCAATAATTGTTCAAAGGAATTGAACATCGGCAACTTCATCGCGGCGTATATCAACAACATGAAAGTGTGTCGTCAAAAAAGTTCCGATGACAACAAATGATAAAAATCCATTTTTTCCAACCTTCACTTTCCCTGGACGTCTGACTTTTGCGTGTACCGAGCCAACACCCCAATGACGTTCCTCACGGAACAAATATATCCATGCTTCCGGAATTGGGAATCTGATCTGAATATCTTCACATGGGATTTGACGTTTCGCAACTCTACCACCTTTTGTTTTCTCTGTCTGAGCGGCCACCATTGCTTCAAGACGGATTTCAATCTGCAAATCGAAATTTATTCATCGACGGATCTACTGGAAACAGTTAAGTCACAGCATTCACATATTTGAATCGATGCTGTCCGGCAACAGTGAAAGCTTGCATAGTAAGCAATCTAGAACTAATAATTCTGGAATTCGTACGAAATTCTCTCTTTTGTGAGCATTCTGATCGTGGTTTCTAGTAAATGAAGAGACGGGATATGATCTTTCGATGATCACTAAACAAAACACTTCGGACGTACTTTAGATCCGGCGATTTTCATGACACAGTTTACCGATAACGGTTTCTCCCGATTTCGCGGCGGCCTTATTCGGAAACGCATCACCTGAAATTTTAAAATATATCAGTAAATGAGTCAATTCCTCTCTCAGTCAACGATTCGAGTGAAGGATGATGTTTGAGATGGCAGTGAATATGGATTGAACTGAACTTGTTGAATGAACTACCTCAAAGAAACATCCGTCTGGTGGTGAGAATCGTATCACTTGCTCTTTATCGAATGTTTCTGCATCGACCGTGTTATGGAACTCAACATTCTCGAAGCGAATCCATCGTTCCGTATACATTGGGAGAATATCTTTACGACGAACAATTTCCTGAATGCATGACACTGCAGTCGTGACTTATTGACGAATTTCACTTATTAACAGAATGCACAAATATCAGGTCTTATTCTCTGAAAGGTGTTCGGTTTTACCAGTTTCAAGCGATTGAACGAACCTTTCCTTGTCGTCGTCGATCGTTCAATCCAACCTCGATTAACGGTGATCCAGAAAGGAACGCCAAACAAAACAGACGCACACGAGCCTTTTGATCGCTCAATATATTATGTTTATCCACATAAGCGTAGTATTCATCATAGCAGTGAACCTGAAAAATGATTCACAAGATATTTCAGACCAATTCAATCCAAACTAAAATTTGCACCATCAAAATGACGAATAAGTTCACCTGAACTTCGTCTTGCTTATAGATAGGAGCCGTGTCTCGTTTTGCGATACACTTGAAGAGAACATCCTCAACGGTCGCAACGAACGACGACAATTCACCAGCATTCAGTGAACCAAACTTGAGCAACACTGTACACTGAGCCGAATGTTCCAATGGCAAACCATATTTTGTGATATGGCCCTCGACCAATCGACTGATCTGACCTGTAACTCATAACCTTTAGAATCAATCGGACACGATCCATCTGCTGTTTTGACTTTACTCATGCAACGTTTCAGCAACGTTGAGGAGTGCTCGCACTGCTAAGAGTATCACCAAACGTCACAATATCTCTCAGAACTACTGATCGAATACAGATTGACGGTGCAAACACTAATCGGCCACTACAATATAACACCGAACCTGGCCTTATGCCGACGCGTTCTTTGTACAATACGTACTGTAGCTTGACTGTATGAATTTTACCGTACACATCGTACGCTTGTAAAGTCGTATCGGACAATGAATAGGTCGCCTGCAAAGGAAACTGGTGAGTTGGATCAAACACGTTGAAATTTTTGACTGTACGGAGTGAACAGATTTTCAGAATAACAACAAACGATTTAACACTTATATGAATATTCCGAAATTACAAATCCGATGATTGCGATATTTTATTTCTGGTGAGGATATAAACTTTTTTGAGAACTTGATATTTAAGATAATGTCAAACAATCCGACTTGATAGATAGAAAGAATCACGAAGATATAGTCGATCGGAATGAAACATTTCAATGAACCTGTAGCACGATCTCTTGAAAGGGTTTTTGATCTGTTCGAGAATTGCACAGCTGCAATGTGCTACCGATCAATTTTATAAAGCACGGTTTCCAGTAGCGATCGCCCATCATCTTCTTCTTTATCGGATGCCTCACCATTAACTCCCAACCGTCTCCAGCGAATTTCGTCGGGAATTCCGTCAACGGTTCACTATCGTCTTCGTCATATAATGGCGACGGTGTACTCAACGCATCGTCCTTCAATTAGTCAAGAAGTAAAGACTTCTTCAGGAAAGGTTAATAAGAAATACGGCGATGAACAGAATAGACTGGAAATCTGCGACAATTACTCCGAAATCAGGAAAATTGGACGACAAGATTTGTCAAATAACAGCATCACTAAACAACTATTAAGGAACTTACATCCACTCTGAATTCGTCCTCGAAACCAGCCGGTCTCGAGCTCGCTGGACTACCCCCTTCGGGTGTCGGCGAACTGGCCACACTGTGCCTGTCACCACCAATTCCGCCTCCAAAGAAATCCACATCTTCTTGAGCTTGTGCGGCCGCCACCTCGGCAGCAGCTCGTTCTTTTGCTGCTTCTACCAAATCTTCAGCGGAACGCACGTCGAACGGATCGTAACTCTACAAAAATATACAAGAACAATGAAAAAATTTCGCAGCAATGCAATTTTGCATTCCATATATCATATGAATGATTTTCAATCTCTTCGTATCGTTATCACTCATTCAATCCACTGGGATGAAGACTTCATCAACTCGATGAAATATGAACAGTTGGCGAAACCACATAATTTCGCTAGTACTGTATTCATCCAATGATTAACAATGTATTTTCACGCAAAAAATATCATGTACACGTAATTATTGTCAAGCAGTAAACTAACTGACTTGTGTGAAAAGATTCTCATCTACCGGTGCAAATGGATCCACAACTTTTTTGGTGGCAAACGGATCCGATGGATCCGATGGTATATCCAAACCGTTCGCTGTGCCGTTTCCTTCGGCTGTTACGGCAAGGTCTGCTGTCGCAAAGAAGCCCGATTCCGATGGAGGTAACTCAGGCTCGGTATTATCGCCGAAACCAGCCCAACCACTGTGCTCTGGTTGTTGACTGAATTAGGAAGGGTGAAAAAATGTAAGGTAGAGGTCGAAAGAATCAACAAATTGAATTCATTATGTATGTGATGCTGACCGACAGTCTCTACTGATGATAAGTTCTGCTGTGCGTCCTTCTTTGTCAACTCGAAAATCAAGACGTTCGTGTGAATGCTTTCAGTTTTGATTTGAACAATTAGAGAAATCAACTTATTGTTAGAACAAAAGTAAAATTCATTTCAAATTCTTCTCTCACATCAAACGCTATGCAGAATGAATTTATGTCGAGAAAGAAGCTGTTTTCGTCGGTAATCGTAAAAATGTAATTTTCCGAATTCAGCATCCGTCACTCCATCACAACAAGATGCAAAAAATTAATCTGCCCTAAAAAACTCACGCTGCATCTTCGATTGGCCTTTGAGGAGTATCAACATTTTGTTCCGATGCACTGGGCACCTCAGCGCTTTCCGTCTGTTGTTCTTCTATCGCATTGCTGAATAGAACAACATTAGTGATCTTTTAGGCTGTGTTTGTGTAAAGTGAGAGCAGTTCAGATTAATATGTTCAATGAATGCGATCGTTGGATGTAGTTTCCGAATGAAAACCGACTTCAGAATCTCATCGACAGAATCTTGAAGGATCTGAATTAATAATCGGCTGTTGCACTTTCAAGTGTTTTCAATCGACTAATATTTGGTTGATTTGGTTTAATAGGACATTACAATGCGACTCAAATAACGTTTCATCTCAACCTAGATTGCGAACAAAGGCAAAATGACAAGACGATTGAGAAAAATAAGAAAATGATGCAATACGATAAAAGAAGTTGGGCTGTTGGTCATGCGGATGGACATTCAGCAGTTATCGACTGAAATCGAAGGAGGCTACTGATCAGTCAGGGTGATCGAAGATCGAATTTCGCTGACCAAAAACCGAAACCGAATACGGTTGAAAACCTGATTTGCACAAGATAACCAGAAAGGAGTCTATGGAGCGCCAACTCTGATTTATACCTACCTCTGGGGAATTTGCTCGGTCTGACGAGCCGGCTTCTCTGGTTGTTCCTCTGTGGGCACAGCTGGCGTGTCTCGCTCACTTGGTGGCTTCCAATCCTAGAAAACGTTATAATCATTGATCGTCCACTGGAGTAAGCTGGATTTGATCAAGAACCACCAAGAAAGGTGAACGGAAATAATTTAGCCTACTCCCAGATCCACTCTGCCTGCAGCCATCTTCATGGCCAATTGTTGCGCTGCTCTGTCCATATCGTCCTCCTGAGCCGGGTTGAATTCCGGCGTTTTAGCACGTTTTTTGCTTTTTTCTTTCACTTTCTTCTTTTCAGCTTTCTTCTGCGCAATCATTTCCTGCTGAATCTTGATTTGTTTCTGCGCCAGCTCGGGAACATACCCTTGTAAACCACTGAAAAATTTTTCGATCAATTAACAACGTGCTCTAGGTTCCATTAGAATCAAAATGCTCATCAAATGCACTGGAATGAATGGCATACGAGCGAGCGAAGAACATCAAGTGGAGACGTTCAAATTTCAGACATTCAATAATACACAAGTTCACTAGAATCATTGACTGAAGTATCCTCCTTTAATGGTAATCATGACAGTTCAAAGCGATATCCCATTCAATTGATTGATTCAATTAACTCCTATAGTATTATCGAAATTCCGATGAATTTACACGATTCTGTTTCAACTGATGTGAAAGAATCTTTATTCAAGTGTCCGTCGGAATGTGATGAGAGGCTTGAAGATTACAGTACGATTAATAATCCCAGTTCGTGATATCTCAGAAACAGAAAATAGCAACACATAAAGCAGTTTCAATGAGTCGAATCCAATATAACTATACGAGTATTGACCAAAAAATCGCTCCTCGTAATGGTTTCATGAGAGAATGGATGTATTGTGCTTGAAGATAATCTGCTCAAATAAGTGGAGATGTGAAAACGCACCCAACTTCAGCCAGATAACTTTCATCTTTAATCTCTTTAACAGCTGTTGTTTCCTCCAACTTCTTGAGCTTGTCTTCGGTTGATTTCATCGCAACGTTTGCTTTTTCAGTCATCTTCTTGAACTGTGTCCACGCATCCTCTTCAGGTTCTTGAGGTGGCGGAGGAGGCTTACGAGCGACTTGAGGCGATGGATGTTCAGTGAGGTTCGGTGGGGGTGGCTTTTTAGGTGGGACTTTGGGCGAAGGGGGCGGTGGACGATGTGGCGCTGCGGCGATGGTCGGAGGAGCTGTTGGTGAACTAATGTGAAGACTGGGAGGTGGCGGGACGGGTCGAGGCGGTGGAACTGAAATATCCGAGAATCGCTGAACAGCATTTAGGTGGATATCGTCGAAAAACAATATGAAGCGGAGCAGAACAGTTGCTAATTACTGAATGAGTGAATGTTAAAATTAAAGGTCAAATGATACCGTAGGATGAATGATATTATGTCAAACTGTAATTCCTTATGAGAGTTACATGAGAACATCTCTTGATCCCTAAGAAAGTCACAATTTCATGTTTTATGCAGACTCGCAAAAACATTTGCTCAGCAAATATATTCCATTTTGGGAATTTTTATATATTATTGTGCAAAAGGCAAGGCAACAAACTGAATTACAAAAATGGATAAATTCAATAAACTGACGTTTCTTCGGTTCTTCTTGAGGAACATGATGTTCCACCGATTGACTGAAACAAGAAATGAATTGTTTTTAGAAATTCCCAGTATTAGATGAATAAATGTTTCTGGCGTTCAACTAAGAATGTTCAGAAATTGCTCACAATCGAGAGGCTCAGCATTATAAGTCTATAAAAGTCCTGGGACAATGAAAATATGGAAGATGTGGGATAATGTCTAGAAATAAGCAAATATTTTAATTGGTGATAGAAAACTGCCAGCTATAATGTTCATGAAATTCATCCAAGCTTGGAGATACATAAGAGTCGTTCCAGTCCTATGAGATCATATCTCAGCATAGATCACTTCATATACATTGAATCTACCGTCAAAAGAATGAATCTCTTGAATTGAGTGAACTTTTAATCAAGCAACGGTTCTTAGAAACCCGCTTGGAATTTCCACTGCACAATGCATTCACCGCACCTGTACTGTTGAATAGTTTCAGTTTGCTGAGTCAATCGCTGAGTTTCGTCAGTCTGACTTGGTATCTGAGATGACTGCACAGGACTCGCGAAATTATTGCTGGCAGATGCAGGCTGCTGAGCAACGTAAGAGGAGGCTGCAGCCTGTTCTTGCGCTTCCCACGAAAACGGGTCAATTGGTGCTGCATACCTGAAACGAAACATTTCCATCAAATTCGTGCAAATTTCAACAGCGCTTTTATCGGTCACTGTCATTGCATAATTTATCGGAGGAAATATCACACTTCTTCGTCGTACTAATGGAGATAGATCTTCACTAAATATACCCACCTATTCAATTCAGGCAGAAGAGGCGGCATGAACTGAGGGATAACAGGAGCTGGACGATAACCGCTGACACCTGCGTCCGAAGTCTCGGTGGTTCTCGCAGATGCGCTCTTCTCGGACGCTTGTTCATAAGATACACTCTTGTCAGATGCTTGTCCTCCTCCGTACTGTTCATAAGTCTGCCACTGCTGTTGGGCAGCACCATCTTGTGAACGAGAGAAGCTCTCAGACAGAAGAGGCGCCGTGAACTGAGGGACAACAGGAGCCGGACGATAACTACTAACGTCTGCATCCGGGATCTCAGTCGTTCTCGCAGATGC
The DNA here is from genome assembly GCA_035041965.1 of Anisakis pegreffii. Taxonomy (NCBI): domain Eukaryota; kingdom Metazoa; phylum Nematoda; class Chromadorea; order Rhabditida; family Anisakidae; genus Anisakis; species Anisakis pegreffii. Next base: position 87,620 of record JAPYMA010001023.1, read on the forward strand.
ACTCATCTCGGACGCTTGTTCATAAGATGCGCTCTTTTCAGGCGCTTGTTCATAAGATGCACTCGTGTCTGACGCTTGTCCTCCTCCGTACTGTTCATAAGCTTGCCACTGCTTTTGGGTACCATCTTGTGAACGAGAAAAGCTCTCAGTTGTTTTACCACTGGCGTACGACTGTTGTGAGGCGCTACCATATTCGGCACCATAATAATTTGTTGCATACTGCTGACTCATATCAGGCACCTGATTGGCTGGATATGAGGATGAAGTGGCATCATACTGATACTGCGACTGATCATACCCTTGCGTACTGTAGCTGGTCTCCGTTGTGAAGCCTGCAACGATTTTATCATATGAAAGCGACATCTTTAAAATAACGTGACGGCTGAGATGTGGTGTTTGCTATTTATGAAATGGATTCTGGATTCATCAAAAACCTATTCAATTTGCCTATACACCTTGCAGTGGGACTACAATTAATCAGTGTTATGAACGATAGGATGAAATATCACTGCAACAGATCGCGCGATGCAATTGTGCTATTTCTAACGACGATGCTCACCTAACGTCAGGATGGGTTTGAGCTAGCACTCTAGAGCATGACAGCTGTAATAATTTACATCGATTGAATTCATTTCGCTTCACTAGCGAAGGAAATTCTCTGAGAAAATGAGAAAACAACTAGGAATAAGTTCACACCAACCGGTTGATTGATATTGCGAATCCGCTGCAGTCATGCCCTGCTGGTAGTCATATGACGGCGGTGCAACTGCATCGCCTCCATATGTCGATGCGGAGTATGAGCCATCAACACCATACGAAGTTGAGGAATACGATTGTTCAGGTTGACGTTGTTCCGGTTGAGAGGTATCAGCTGCACCGTAATTCTGCTCAGTGGTTGCGGTATCGCTCACAATTGCTCCGCTTTGTGATGGCTCAACTGCGGCTTGCTGTTGATCAGTGGTTTGGACTGCTGTTGCTGGATCGGCTGCATAGCTGCTGCCATCATAAGCTTGCCATGACGATTCCGGATAACCGAAAGCAGTAGACTGCTGCTCATAACTAGCCGCAGCATACTGACTTGTTTGGTTCTGATCGTAACCTACAGGTGGTTGACCATTGTCAGTAGGTGCCAAACCGCTCGGCTCACCAATATGATCCGTTTTTGTAGTTGAACTCGTGTACGTCTCAGTTATCAGTTGTTTGTTCACACTTTCATCAACAGCCGTTCCGGAGAGTGATGCCGATGGCTCCGGGTGAACGGTTACTTCAACGGACTGAGATGTAGTCCAGTTGGCCATTCCTTCTCGCCCTGTTCCAGTGGAAACGTTCCCAGCTACCATGTCTGAAAAAGGATGCGTTCTAAAGACGACTTTTGGCGCTATATTTGTCACATTATTTACCGAGAATTTCCTCCCAACCTCATGAACTACTTATGGCTCAAGAAGACTGCTTTGCCAAGTAACAAATTCCGCTTTCTCAAGTGAAAAAACTGATTTCCCTAACTGATTTCTATACAACTATTGAATTCGTATTGAAGAATCCAGACAGCCAATCAACAAATTACGTCTCTACTCTATACCATCTACATTGCATAGATCTGTTTGTTGCACTGAGAGATCAGTCATGAGATATCGGTTCGACGCAAAACTACTGCTCAAGAACATCCCACTATTGAATGAAACAAACACAAAAGTCGTAAAGGCTCATCGTTGATGCAGTTTCTACCCTTTTAATCATGTACTTTAATTCTCAACTGATTTGAGCACACTCATGTTAAATGGAATTCGCGTGCATATTCGAGGATATTAATATGGTTAGCACGTCTTTGATTGCATTCTTAACCATACAATAATCCATCGAGAGTGATGAGATTTCCATATCGATGTACATGTAATATGACGCTCATTGACGAGAAACAGAAATGAAAAAAATGAACATAATCGGATATTTCAATTGCTCTATGTATTCTGATTGAATATCAATCAACTCCCACGCCACGTCATTCTAAACATTCAACGAAATCCAAGCAGGGCCCACGCAGGAAACTTTTAATTTCAACTTCCAGCCAACGCAGATATTGCTTTAGCTATAGAGGCCTCTAAGTTGACTTATGATGCCATAATATAATAGCTCTGATGTGTTCACGAACGTAAACGTCAGGAGAATACACACTTCAAGGATGTCAAAGCAATAACAAACAGTTTTAGAGCAATGCATTTAGTTAATTTCGCGTGCGAACTGAATCGCAAGGAAGCCTTTCTGAATATTCGAACATTGCATGGATGCATCTATATATAGCTAAATTCGAGGGATTTCTTCTTTGCGAGAGAAATTTATCATGAAAGAAACCTTTATGACTGAATGAGAAGATGCTGAGGCTCTACGGATCGAAAACAATTCTGAATCAACTGAACTAATCTAGCACATAGCACATTTAGAGCAGATTCTTCCACTAATAATGTGCTCCCATTGCAAGAGTTGGAAAAAAACGATACAATCACCCTCACAAAAGGCTTTATCGAGTCAAAGATTGTAATAGATAGCGAAATGAATTGATTCTACTGATATTCCATTGCAATAGATAACGGAAGGAAATGATTCTACTGATATTCCATTGCAATAGATAACGGAAGGAAATGATTCTACTGATATTCCATTGCAATAGATAACGAAACAGTATGATATGCCGCATTTTTCATCAAATGTTCATACTCCATAAATCATACAGGCTGAAAATGGATTTCTACAAGTGATCCAGAAATGTTTGTTCTGAGCAAACCTAAACTATGGATATTTCCTGGAACCAACGCAGTCACTAACTGTTACTGATGTACACTTATTCAGTGCTAATTCATTATTTTTGTAATGCTTTGTTCGTATCGCCTTCAGTAATTAACCACGATATATCTGATTGAAGGAGAGATTCAATGGCAGAATTACAGCACCTGCAATGAATGCAGCTGTTTCGGCCACAGAAGACTTTTGCACTTGTTGTTCTGACTGAGGTATATCACCTTCCAAAGTTGTCGACTGCATCTCCTCTTTGGGATTCAATTGAACTTGATCGTCGGGTTTCTGAAATATGAACTGTTTTGACAAGTCACATCAAATAAATTGATTCTACTGATATCCCATTGCAATGGATAACGAAACAGTATGATTGGTTTCACAGGAGCTAATTTAAAACGAGACAGAAAGCTCAATCTCTTGCTGAATAAGGATTTATGAAACTAGACGTTCCCACTGAAGTAGCAGTGAGTTGATGCTGAATGAGACTGACAGGCATTCAGTATTCATAAAGCATACAATACAAAACAATTCACATAAAGTGAATACATTAATGCTAAATGAATGCATCTGATGCGGTCATGAATGTGTGTTCAGAAATGTAATCTCCGTAGGAAGAATTTGCTTTCGAGGCAATACGAAACTATTGCCTAAGCCCATTTTGAACAATCTGAAGAGGTGAAGCATGCTGCGCTGACGACATTGAAGACATGTTATTGATGAGGGGAATTATTAATATGCGCACAAAAACATTGCAACGAAGTTCAATTAAAAATTGAAAACGAGCATGAGTTTCAGCTGCTTGCTCATGGCATTGAAGACAGCATTTGAATTTGAACTGCTAGAAAACAAATTAGCATGTCGTTGGGCATTTTTATTCGATATTCAATCTGCCTATTCGATTTCATTGCGTCTGCAAATTCAGTCGACAGGCAATCAGCGTTCAACTGTTTTAATGATATTATTTCGATGACTGAAACGGAACGACATAGTTTACTGCAGTAAATCTACTTGAACACAAATATTTGAGTTGAGTTGAGTTCCACATAAGCAAATGTTTGAAAGCAACGGTCTCAAAACCACCATGAATTCAAGTGATAAACGTGAATTTCATAGTGAGATCTTGCTTCATCTAAAACCGACGGCAGGTGGTGTAACAAAGTGAAAAATTCTTCCAATCAATTCAACTCCGAATAGTCTTCAAATGTCACTGCCTTAATTGAAACACCTGTCTTCAAGCAGTCTTTTTTCAACAATGAATCCAGCCGGCTGAGAGAATGCAGAATACGTAAGGCACATTCATTTGCACTGGCCATTCCAGAGTAGGAACAAAGCGAAGTAGGTGAAGTATGAAGGAGACTAGAGTATGACAGCACTGAATTGGATCGATGACAGTGGTGATGAAATCGAATCCATCAAACGTTATCTGCTTCATGTATTATAAGCATTGGCTCTCATGAGACAGGGAAACAAATTGACTGAAGCAACAAAATGTATTTCCTTTTTTCAGTAGAACAACAGCGAACCAGAACAATAGCCAATGAAAAGAGTTGGTCATCAATACTTGCACTTAATATGTCTTTATGTTCTCACGATGTCGGTTTTTTTCGACCGAAATGAAGCAATGCAGTCTATTACGAAATTCGACGAATTCCGCTGCGATACATCTCAACAATTCATCATCGTCATATCATGCTAAATAGAACTCCAAAAGAATGGCTAAGACGTCAACTCTCACAGCAGAAAACCAGAAGATTTCAGACGATTCACCAACCTTTTGCGCCGCAAAATTGTCGCTCTCAAAGCCAATTGAAGCTCGAGTTGTCTCTTCGGATTGCACATTCGGTACCACTTGCGGCGCTTGAGGATTCATCGTGAAAGCTGAATCGGCGGGCAGTGCTCCCGAATGATCGCTGATTGGCACAAATGCTCTCTGAATTACGATTGCTCACATGAACAAAACTCGGTTCCTTCATTAGATGAACATTCGGACCCGTCCCCGTCCCCTAGTTTCGTTCCTGCGATGATAAGCTAACATCTACGAAACACAACATAAGAGTTGAGAGATTCAGACCAGAATGACCTAGTCATAAGAATGCGATTTCTATAGTGAAGTACAAATGGACAGCGAAACATTTGCATTGTACAGCTAGTTTTCCGAGGAAGCGCATCGTTGGAAAGACGAGAATTGAAGTAAATTTTGCAATTCATGAGATGTGTTACACATGAATCGTGAATGAGTAGAATCCATTAATAAAACATAACGGTATCAGTTAGTGTAATAATGTAAATCAGATATTCCGAATCAAGCCAAAACAAGTATGGTAACGAGATGAAAATTCGAATACTGATATTCTTGCAAGCACTACGAACATTAAAACAATGCTGAACTCATTTTCGGGCGACTCTCGGATGAATTTGAATGCAGCAAGCATGTGTAAAGAGATTTGTTTCGTTTGTTTGCTTGTGAATACATGAAATCATTCGAGACGTTGTCATGCAAAAATGTAATTGCATTGCGTTGAAGCTTGCTCGTTTCGACGCAATCAATAGTCTTAACAAACTGAAAAAGCCTCACTGCAGACTTCAGCCAACTCGGCACACTCAAATTGTTCTCTTCGATCATAATGCACCTCATACTGAATGATGTGAGCGGAATTTTGAATAATCATCCAGTTTTTGCAGAGCACATGAACGCCTAACAATAGCTACACATATCATAAATCCACTCCTTCGACTACATTTCCAGATTCGAGGGCGATGGGACTGATTGTGAGTAAAAATCAGAGGAAATATTCTCCGACTTTCATAGGGTTAACATATAAAAAGAATGAAATTTTCCACATTTTTCATACTAGACAGAGATGAAATTTTGCAAATGTGATCCCAACGTTTCATTTTTATCTCTCTCATACTCAGAAAAGATAGCCATTTCCATTGATGGTTCTGTATTGCAAGATGTGAAAATTTAGAAAGTGAGGACGTTTAGCACTAAGTTTGAAGACGCCCAGCTTTATCTATACTCAAATGACGGACGGGAATATGCAGAAACACAACATTACATTACTTTGAATAATGTTGAAAAGTACACGAAGCCATTGCATTTCGCAAGATTGATTACTAAACGGCAACAAGAAATATCACCGAAATGTTTGCTTTCGCAGACTACGTCACCGTATTCCCTTCAGCTCCGCCAACAAGAAATAAGCACCTTGGAAGAGGAGCAGAATTTTGGAACAGAAATTTGATTTTCTACTTCTCTTCCGCTGCATCTAGATTAGGCCGTATGATTGAGTTGAAGAAATGCAATGCGAATTTTCGCTCTTCAACAATCCCACTTAATTATGAAGACTGAGTGAGAAAAGTTTGAAAATTCGATGCAAATTAGGTTGATTAATTTTTTCCACTTTTTTTCCTAATTTTTCTCCAACATATTTCCAACGAGCAGATTGGAAAATTGTTTTTCCAACAAATTTTTGCAATATGCCCGTTGTCTTACATGAATGAAATAGCATTCGATATGCAAGGCTTGCAATTTATTGGGCTCTTTGAATGGGTGAATATCCAACTGAGGTAGGTGAACGCATCGAAATTCCTTTCGCATACCTGCATTTCACCATCAATGGAGTCAATCTTCGCTTGGTCCATTGTGGTTCCTTGAAGTTTTGACTCTGAAAGAGAATCTAATTAACATAGCAGTAATATGACGACGAGCGATTGCACCATTGCAGTTTTAAGGACGCAAAAAGCGATAATCCTATGGAGAGATATAAAACTATGCGAGATATAATCGGAGATGAGACTGGAACATAGCAATAATATGTAAAAGAATGGTGGGGCGAAAATGAATACTGCATGACGAATTGATAAAATTCTCCTTGAAAGCATCTCAAGTTAATGGATTTACGGATGAGAGCAACTACATGAGAACAAACATGTAAGCATATCAGCATATATATATGAGCATGAACACATCACTATGGGTTCCGTAGAGGGGAAAGATCGATGCAGAATATGCAGAAGCGATGGTGGTTTGTTTGTTCCAGTGAATCGACGAATCAACTGAATGCCGGCCGAAGTTTTTAACCAATCAAGCTTAAGTGAGTGTGTAGGTGCTCGTTTCAAGTCAATTTCATTAGATACTTTTCATGCTCAACGGCCTAATTAATCCAAAGTTTCCAAAACTATTCTTCAGCGCCTTCGTTTCGAGTGCACTCAGTGAGAGACGCTGTTTTGTAACAAGAATATGTTAATCACTGAAACTGTATCAATCTACCGTCATACTGATCGCTGGGTTTTTTCGTCATTATTTTATTGATCGTTGAATTTTTCAAAAGCTTTGCTTAATTGCTGAAGAACTAGATGCTCAACTATGAGTGAAAAATCTTTCGTTATAACGGTGAATCCAAGCTTATCAATGAGCTTTCAAGCACTTGATCAGAAATGATGTGTTAGAAGAAGCACAAAATATTCTCTGAAACAGTTCCAAATGTCTTCCAATGTGGGATCTGATCTGCGCAAAAAGTTTGCTGTGGAAGAATCGAATCGAATCAAATCGTTCTGCAGTTTCATAACGCAAACGCTTCGAGAGACTTCTGCTTTCAACTAGCTTAGTGGAAAGCAAAGAAAAGCTGGCTGGTAGAAGACTGAAGAGACTTGGGCATATATCTCTGCAAGATCAAAAAGAACGCAAACGGAACGGAACTTATAGGAAAATTCCAATGATGATCATATGGAATCGTTTACTAATTGAGACAGTCATTGTCTGAAATATATTCTAGAGAATGGCTGCGCTTGTCGAGAAGCAAACAGGAAAGGAAATGAATCGAGAAGATACGACGAAATAGTTGTGTTGGGAGTAGCAATGAGCACACATATATCAGCAGCAATTATTCGCTCATTCGATTTAAGGGTTTAGAAACGCCTTTAAGCTTATAAATCATTGGAACGCTTCTATGAAGCCGTAAGCACTAACTCGCTTCACAACATTACTGATGTGAGTAGTTTCGTATTCATGCAGCCTAAAAATAAACATCAAATATTCATCCACCCTCACCAGTCTGCGGAATGTATTAGGCCACGATCAATATCCAAGCGCGATTCCGATTGTTATTCTGCATTCATTGTGCAAAGAGATGCGAGTGAAAACTTACAATGCCATTGAATATTTCGTTGCAACTTCGAAACAAATCAATTGAAAGATTCAGTTACTTGACAATGCTCGACTGTCCGCAGGAAAATGATGTATAAGCTAATCGCAATATGAGTTAGAACTAAGAGAGTGAAAAAACGAGTTTTTTAAAGTAGGATATCAGATGTTGTTAGCAGATTTGCTTTGGAATTTTCATTTCTAGTGAATTTTCATTTGCTCCGTAATCATATTGTGTTTTTCAAATTTGTTCGCTAACTGCAAGTCTGCTGGTGATCAAACTGCGCTTTCAAAATCAGTGAGATGCAAAAAACACTAACGTAATTTCCAACTTCCGAAAAGCGCAGTAATCGCTAGGTAAGAAGAATGAATGCGAGTAAAATGAAACATCTGAAGAGTATCTGATATCTGCATTGATCATTGCGATCTATTAAATTTCATGTTCCTAAAACGCCTGAATACTGTGCCTCATCGCAGATGAGAAATACAATTTCAAACCACCAAATCCAGAACAAGTGATAAATTTATGAGATACTTGTTGAAGATAATAGCAACACTTCGAATGTTTTTTCAGAACTGAATGAACACTTTCTAAAATGAGAAATCGATCGTTTGAGGAAGATTGATTTGTCAAATTTCGATGGTGTTCAATTCTCATAAATCAACAAAAAATATGTTGACTAATGAAAGATATGTCATGGAAGCTTTATGCAGTCGAATACTGTCAGATGGGAAATGAGCACTTAATTATGAAGCCATCAAATAAATGGAGAGAGCATATCATAATGTGGCAACGCATTTCGACACGATGTGCTCAGATCAAGTGTTCCAATGATGAAATAAAACAATTTGCTGTCAAAAAATTTCATTTCCATCGAAAATTTGCACTGTAGTCTACATTCAGATGCAGATGTATTACGCTTGGGGCATTCAACGTTTACGATTGCTTATCGCAATTGTGCATTCATCTAACATCCGTAATAAAGTGCAATTTAGCAATTGAATGCTTTTTGATCGACTACGATTATTGGATTGAAGAGAAAGATGACTCTGAACGAGTAGATATGAATGATGTTTAATATGTTGTTTTTGACTGATTACAAGTATTTATTAATGCAGTTGCAATTCGACTGAGAAGAAAAAGCTGTTTTTTCTAACAGATAAGACGAAGAGGATGGTCATTAGGAAGAAGCGCATAAAATGGGAAAATTTGTATTTTATGTACGGAGAGATGCTTGAAATCCTCCAAAGTGACTGTTTTCACCGTCTTTTGAATGGATCGTAAGACTGCGAGACTTACTGTCCTCTTCGAAATTCTCCCATTCCGTTGATGACCAACGATGAATGACGGGTTTCGGTGGTGCCATCTTCTTGTATCGAGGATCCTCTTCCAGTATATCACCATCGTAATCATACATAGGGCTTGCTCGACCTGACAGAGACTGACTACGAGCCTGAATTTAGTTCAGCCAAATAATAAATGATCAGAATATTCGTCATCATCATAACATCGATGGATAAAAGTTTCGCACTTCATCAAAAACCTGTTCGAAGAACAAAAAATGTTCGTCAAACCATTTTGTGTAAATGATGGAAAGCAAGCGCGAAATATGACTTTGAAGATTTGCATGAAACAATTTCGGACCGAACAACCTCAGCAATCTCATGAGCGAAAATCATGCATTCGAATTTTAACCTGATGTGGCAATTGAGCTGCCATGCATTCATAGAAATCCGACCATGACATAGAAGACTTTCGACGTCTGGAAACTGAAACTCAAATAATCATTTTTTCATTCAAAAAGCCCTCATGCAACATCGCTTCGTTAACAAAATCGTGCATAATCACATTGAAAATATTTCAATATCTGATTACTTCTGCATGATTGGGTTTCCTAATTGAATTTGCTCCTAATTTCACTCTGCCGTCAGTGTATTAAAACGGATCATAGCGAAACAAACTCCTATCAGTTCTATGCGGAAAGTACGCAAATACATGATTCTAATTACCTCTCTGACCAGGAATCCCTGACTTTCAGTTCATTGCGTTTTCAGTAACGAATACGATTCATTCATAACAAATACAGCTTTAAGTGTCGGTTAATTTGAGGGACTCAGGGGATGTCAATGATCCAGTTAGCTACTGCCAAATTTTTGCTGGTTTTCTCACGATATCCCAACTGCACTGAGTTCATTTGTGTCATGGCATGAGATCTTCGATTTATTTTCATGTGATCTCAAAAGCTTCGAACTGATAATTCGCTGGCAGGCAATCGTGCACGATATCAATCCGCTGATGATTTCAGATTAACAAGAAACAATGCGACTGACCTGGCCGAGCTCCATCTCTTTGCGGTATGCTAACTCGTATTTTTGCGCCAGCATCAGGAGGTACGCTTCGATCGTGAGTGGTGGAGACTGTTGTCGACGAGCCTTCAACGTAGTTCTCGATGGCACACCACGAAGTGGGTGTTGTGGGACGAGGGCGTTGAATGGCGCTCACCGAGTATCCACGTCGTAACGCTTCGTGATCAGAATCTATCGTTTTTGCCTGAATAATTTCGAGCACTGATGTGCTTGCAAATAATCAGAGTCTGCGATCAGAAGAAGGACTCATGACTGTATTTCAACGTGCATTGTGTTTGAATGCAAAATTTTCTGTTGAAATCCTTATGAGATCAATGAGATCAAGCATGAGATCAAGCATGAATCATGTTGGTCATGAATGATCACGAATGATCAAGCATGATCAAGCAAACATGATCAAGCATGAATCATGAATCAAGCATGAATTTATGAGATCAAGCATGAATAATTGATCTCGTTACCTTTCTCGGAGCACCACTACTTCGCGCGGCAGCAGTGATGACTTGTTCAACGTTCCTTAGTTGTTCGCGAACCTCAAGATCACTCTCCGAGCTTTCCTCCTCCTTCGCCAGAAGACTCTCGTGCATCTCCTGCTCAGCATCAACATGACCTGGTCCAGGTACCATCATTGGGTATTTTTGAGTTGCACCCAGCGTTTTGTCGTAATCCGTCGTGGCAGCATCATCCTCAGGTGCTTTCCTCAACTAAAATATGCACGTCATATAGAGGCTAACAACTTCAATGAAGAAACGCAAAGGACATGATCCACTTAGTAAATAAAGTGGAAAAATTGAATACTGATACATCGTCAATATGCATTTATCGTAGTTCATTTGAAATTACGGTAACATACGTATAAATTGCGTATATGTATACGTTACGTATACGTATAAGGTTTACGTATAACGATTACGTATAAATTACCTACGAAGACTACGTATAAATTACATATAAAGATTACGTATACGTATAAAGATTACGTATAAAGAACATTCACGCTACGAGACAATGCTCAAACTAAGTTCACGCACCACTTCTACAATTGTGTCGCCAGTGTCACTTTCAGTCATCGACGGTGTCGGGTATTGATAATCGATGTCCAGACTTTGCGGCAGTTCAGGTGCGGGTGGCAAGTCCGAATCGACAGATTCCGTGAACGATCGCATCGCTGAATGCTGCCGTAGAATTTCGGTCGCATCGATCGCATCTTCAAGTTACGCATCAACTTACGCATGTTCGCCAGTGAAAACAGTCAGCATTCATTCGAATGCTCATCGTCATTCCACAGATAATGAAAAAAATTTCGCGAATGTGGAATAAAATGTCGGAAGAACTTCCAGACGCTACCATCCACCTCGGTTAATAAATTTACTTATCAAAACAATTCTAAATTCCTGAAGTTGCACGCAAGGTGCGAATGCAAATGAACGGATTCGTTTACCAGCTGCATCCCAAGCCTCGCTGAAGGCGCTTGCCATACGAAACGCGTTTCGACCACCGTTCAAATTGTACTCAGCAGTCGACTGTCTTCTGGGTGGTTGTTGATACTGCAGATCACGTTCACGCCACGACATTCAGTCCAAAAAATATTACACGCACGAACTCAATCGCTCATTTATCTCACAGACAGTCGTCGCTGAATAGTGGACATATCATATCGTATGTTCGGTGAGCATCTAGAAGTGCAACAATTTCCACGAATCTGTAAACATCGCAATTGCAGTCTGTCGAGCGCAATTTAACAATGATTTTATGCATCGTCGCGAATTAGTCAAACGTTGAGAATATGAATGATTTAGTTGGGAGCGATGCTTTTCAGTTAATACTTCACAGCGAAGCCGTATTCATATTATAGATAGATTTCGAAATGAGAATTCAAAGGAGAAATTGGCGAGAATTTACAAAATTGCATATTAAGTTCGCGAGTGTTCTAGTGGAATAACCAGCAAGAGCTCATATAATCCCAGACCATATAAAGATATTTCGAGCTGCCAAGTAGTTTGTAATTTCGAGATGCCTAATGGCATGCAAAAAGCAAATTCTAATTCTTTTCTAAACAACTCTACGCATTCGACAGTTGTCCGTGTGGAATTTGTCACAGGATTGATTGCTTGACTTCTGCTTCCATAACATACTCGAATAATGCACGTCCTCCATTTCATGAAGTTTCTCGCACGTTTCATGAATCTCTCAACTCCGATTTATTTCACAATAGAAAAATACTAGTTAGCAGCTGGCCTCTAAGTCGATCAAAATAAAACTGATCAGATCATTAGAATGATCTCATTCGATCACATTCATTAAGAATGCTGATGCTTTCCATACGAATGAATTACGGTCATCCACTCGTCAAAGTTGATTTAGGGAACTCACGAACCTCAATTCATAAGAGTGTCAATAATGTGAATTCACTTACGATACATTGACATCAAAAACAACAGAATATGAACAAATGCTAGATATTTGCTAGCAGAATTGATTAAAAGTCAATGTTGAAACGAAATTAAAAACAGCAAAACACATTCATTGAAACGATGGACGCGAAATGATTAGCCATGAATTTGCTAGGGTGTAATGAAATTGCCGCTTTACTGCACCTCAACAATTCAATTAATTCTTTGAATTTGACGGACGAACGAATAGAATAAACAAATTCGTTTCACGATAGTAATTTATGAAATTGATTCATGTGAAAATTTTTCGAATAGAATCGAAAACATCAAAGAGATGGCAGTCAGTAAAATAAATCAACTGAATGTCTTTCATTATCTGCTTCAGTCGAATGCGATTTGTTCGCGAATGGCTGCTTTGAGGAAGATGAATAGATGAATGAGAAGGAGAACGAAATGAATCGATGAACGAAACTGAAACCGACTAGAAGAGATGTCAAAATCAGTTGCTGTGTATGATAGTAAAGGCTAGTGAATTTGAATTTGAGTTTTGATGATCAGTAGATGAGTACGGCATAAACATTAGCGTTCACTCACATGAGGTTCAGATGAACGGACCCTGCATCATTTTCAGATGTTTCGCACTGAATCTGCAGTGACACCTACTTGGTAAAAAAAATCTGAAAGCAAGGCTCTAATCAATATTTTACGTAAGCAGCAATTTTAAAATTTCAAATATCAGTAATAAACTGAGTGATTTCTGTAACTGTTCAAGCAGGCTCTCCAGTTACTGCAAGGAGTCATAAAGAATAGAGTGCCTGAAATCTTGAATACTTTTGTGTGGGTTCATTGGTATGTCGCTTCAATGAAAAGCCAACAGCTTTCTCTACACAAGTTTTCGGAGCGAAAAAAATGACAAAAATGCGATCTTGGTCTTAAGCAAATATTCCGTTACACGCAATCGAATTGATCACACAGCCGCAATTCCATCGAAGGCTGTAATCTGTTCGCATTTGCGTGATATCACAACAAATGTGAAGCAAATCGCTTGAATTCAAATGATACTTGAATAATGATGTGGCTTTTGTTTCAGTGCATTCAACACGAGGACATGACGTGATACTGAAACAGTTTGTAGGTGGGTTACATCAAGGAATTTTTAACAATGCACAGAAAAAAATAAGAATGTCATTTTATAAACGACATTAATTTTTTTCACCGGATGCAGAGAGCTAACTAATCTCTCAGAAAACATATGACTCGAGCAATTCATAAGATATTCGACCTAATCAATTATTGCTCTCAAATGCATATTCTAGAACATTTTCATAAAGCTGCGTATGAAACGACGTTTCCCCTGTAATGTCAGAGATTCTTTAGCAATGAGCAGAGTTTTCATCTAAACGTGAGTTGTTCAGGTTCAGTTAGCAAAACATTCACAAATGTTCATCTGTCTATCTATCATACACCAAATCCTTCATTCTTTTACTGTTTTTGACACTTCTTTTTTGCTATATATGCTAGATCCTAGCAAATTAGCAAATATTTGTGTTGGAACAATGAAAGAAAATATTCATCAGCAGAAAGAAGTACACTATCAGAATACCTAATAAAGCACGGCACGTTTGAGCAGTTTTCACTAAATTTAGTCCCTGGATAACGGATATCGAACAATAAGAAAGTAACATACTCGGAAACCTATTTGTACTTGCTAATTGCAGTTTTGAAAAAGGATGCATTCACGATTGGATACAATCTTTGTTCAGTTCAAAAGAATCGTATTATTGCACTACTATTGTTCAATCAAGCAAACCTTTTAACTAAATTAAGTAGAATAGCACCGCGATGGCAGAGTTGAGCTTGATGATACGAAGAAAAGAGTAACCATTCAAAACACTAAAATGCTTTGATATCAACTAAATTGGATTGCAGAGATGTTTGTCTGAATGGAGAAAGAAGTACTCAAATGTCTGCTGAAGTTCGAGCGAACAGTCGCATTCATAGGCTAATAAAATACCTACAAACTGAAACCTAACATAGAGAAATCCTAATTGGAGAAGATATAATGACTTGCTACACGCCTTTCAACTTTTCAATGGTGTCTTCCTCAATGGAAGGGAAAAATTCAATTGCTTTTCAAATGGCACTGGAAATTGCGTTCACAAATGAGGTTCACAAATCCCTGGAGAAGTAAATCATCGGTGCGATGAACTAATTCTCTGATTGACAGAATGTAGTTATATGAAGGCAATATGGACTACGAAGAAAGCAATAAAGGAATTGCGTAATATGATGCTGAGGCATCTGATGATCTACAGCCCACGTCTTTGCAGCGGGAGGTTTTTTTGCGTCTCCATCTTCAGCTGACGTTGATTCGTTCTTGGAATGTTGGTAGCACATTCTGAGCATCTCTCAATGAAATGACCTTTATGAATTCATCGAATACAAAGACAGCACAGATATAATGATGGGTCTTTATACGTGATTTCATGACTGCTCTCCTGGAAGTAATTTGGAGTTCGAATGAACAATGTCAATCACAATAGTGAAAATGACACTGAAAATAATGGTTTGAGTGGACTGGAAAATGCGAATGATTTACTGAAGCGATTCGTTACTTTCGCGGCGTTCATGTTTGTGTCATTTAGCATGGAAATTTGCAGTGGTGATAGTATGAAAAGTTGAAATTACAGTAACAAGAGGCAACAGGCACAACTGCAAACAAAACATTTCACATACTTATTACAGTTTATTTAATCGAATGAACACTCTCGGCTGCCGAAGAACATGGGATTAAGAACAAATTCGTGCCACTACGATCAACACTGATCAAGGGATCAATCAGTTACAGTCAAAATTGCAACCTATCATTCAGCAGAAATCATAATTTCGAAGTGAGTGAGCATGATCACTTTCAAATCATCCAAATCAGTTTGTCGTTGTTTAGCTGCTCCTCAAGCAATCCTAACTAGCTTCCTTGAATGCACCATATGAAAGGTATTAAAAAAGCTCAACTCATGCTTCAGCTCGTCAATCTAGCATTACGTTTGCCACCTCATTATGGAGCACTTGTGAAATAGGCAATTGGGTATTTGAGAAATTGGGTATGCATAAAACATTCACATGCATATGCGAACAAGAACAGATGTAAACGAACGTGATGGATGGATATATGAAGGATAAACATTTGTTGAGAGTGAATAATGTGCATGATAAATCCATCTTCAGCAGTAAATGGCTTAGCATGCATGCACTCACTTCTCTTTCACGTCAAGCATTTTACATCATGCTTTTCTTCGCCTTCATACATTTCAAGCTATGTGCTATAGCAAGCTATTGAATAGATAGAGGCTGTTTCATCGATTTTTACATAACTGAAGAAAGACAAGCATCGGATATGCAAATCGAAATAGCTTCACTCATTATTAGTCAGTCTTGTTTGGGTCATCCATGGCACCAAACGTTACAATGCTATATAAAAACAACTTTAATAGTTAATCCTTAGCTTGATAATATCCTTTGATTGGTAACATCCTTTGTTTAATCCTTTGCCTGATAATAAGCACTTTCTGCTCTGAAGAACACCTCGAAAATACCGAATACTTACGATTACATAAACGAAAGTAAAAATCTATAGGCTTCCATAAGATCGTTCGACTTTTTCACAAATGATTCACAGTACATTAATTAGAGACAAGCAAGTTGGATGATCGCATGGATAGACTCAACTGATAGATGAATGCTAACGGTAAAGTGCATTAGAGAAAGGAAATTCTATCGGTTTGTTGTGAAAGGGAATCCGAGACTGGAGAAGAGATATTTGTTGGAGTGGAACGAAACGATGGAAAACATGAATTAATGATGACAACGTCCGAAAATGAAAATGAGGTATAGCTGAAAACAATCCAATTCAGTTCCTTTTCCCCAATGAATTTTCAATATGTTTGCTGAGCGCATTAACGACTAGGATTATAGTGAAAATGACGAGTACGATCAAAACTTAACACATTCGTCAAGTATCTTACGGTTTCAGTTACCATTTATTCAACAATAAGCAACGAATAAGTTCGTCTCACACGTCTGAACGACATCCTGAAGATGAGAAACCACAGGAAGGAAGAACAAGACATTCATCAGTGAATTTGAAGAACGCACGTGATTCAAAGAGACATTCAATACGGATATAATTTGAAGAATGCAAGAAAATTTCTCAAGCCAATCCGTTGGATTCAGTGAAAGCGCGATCTACCACATTAATGAGAATACTGACAAATTTGAAAAGATTGACCACTCATATCTGATGGTTAGAAACTTGATCTCATGGACATCGAAAAAGCTAACGAGTCGACAGATGTGCGAAAGAAAATGAATGAACACTGATTTTTTTCCATTGAAGTGCTTCTTTCGGTTAAATTCATCGCCTATTTTTCAAACTGTCGGCTGAAAGGTAGCTAGAAGGCGATTGAGTCCATCGGATTATTTTTACCACGCAGGCCTCTCAAGACAGGAGCTAAAAAGTACGACGTGTACTTTTCAAATCCAAAAACCAGAATTTACATTCATCATCGCACCATAACCATCAACTCGAATGATGCCTTGAAAGATGTCAGTATATGATTGAACGCTATGAATAGGCTACAATTCGATTAGCAATTCTTTGCAGCGAAGTTGCTAGTTTTTGCTTCTGAAATCAAAAAACGAAACTATCAAAGGGTTGAACGATGTGCATTGGAGGAAAAGAGAGGAGCGGGTTGATACACGGAGCCGGGCTTGAAGGTGCTCTATCTTCGTTTACTGAGTCAACTGACCACAAATGACATTTGTCAGGCGAAAGAGGCTGGCAGACTTGTCACTTTAACAGATGACTTAATGCGGATCCACTAAACTGAATTACTGAGATATATACGTATGATATGCTGACTGATATCGAGGATGCCATGAATTTCAATGGATGGCAGGCTTTCACTCGTATAATGTGGTCGAAAAACAAGCCTTTCGAAATGAGAGAACTGAAATAAGATCTTATTGCTCACATCAGTAAACAGATAATGATAGACTAGGCAGAAATAATACGATGAGCAACATGAAGAGAACATCTAAAGAGGACGAGATGCTATCAAGAAAGGGGAGGCTTTAGAAGCAACTGGAACCCAGCCACTAATTGCTGCATGCTGGAGGGTTCATTGCTGGAAAGCTTGACATGGATGTAGTGTTCGATAGACACGACTGAGTGAGGGAATAGTTATTGGGATAATGCTTCTGCGCGACGAAGAAAATAGAGACTATCGGATGTGCGTTCAGACGAATGCTTTACGAGATATAGATCGAGACAAGAAAGGCAACTAGGTTCATGCGAAACTAACATGGATATCGTCGCTCCACACTCCGAGAGCATGCTATGAGAGATGCTCAACCATTGAGCACCCACATATATTGGAAGCGTTCTCAACATGAGTGAGTGAAAGGCGTTATCGGAAAGGTTTATGAGTTTGCATAAGAGGTATTGGAAAGGAAGCACATGGAATGCATAGGAGTTTGTAAGGATTGGTTGCCATCAAGAGCATTCAGTTCAAAACAGGAAGTGGGGAAGGGAAGCTCATTTAACTTAAAAACATCCAGTATTTGAAAACATTTAGCTTTCGGTTTTGGAGCACATCTGTTTTTGAAGCGTTTTACGATGTATTCAGTTCAGTTTTTAGTCTGATCCATTCGTTCATGAGAACGTGCAACACATTATCGGTCTTCGTATTGTACAGCTCAAACTTCATGCTTTGGTGCATATCACTAAACGATTTTCTATGACATGTATTTTCGGACGGTTTGTCCACTCATCATGCGCCAAAAATCTTCATTCTATTTGATCTACTGAGATACGTTAGTTAGCTTTGATTATCACATAGCTAAAATCAGTGTGACCGTCGTTAAGCTAAAATCAGTGCGGAAAAATCACAAACAACTCACTTTCATGTGAGGAGTTTCTCACATTAGGCAGTCTCAAGCACATTCATTCTTATTAGCGAACATAAAGCTTCATTAAAAAAATTTATTCGATAATAAGGACAAAAAGATTCTATCAAATACAACATCGAAATTAGCAAAGAATAATACAGGACGGCAAAAACTCTAGTAAAATATCTTTAACTGTTCCACGAATCGTTGCTCCGAAAAACTGTACTATTGGTCGATCCACGTGTCCATTTCCGACTCCAGCGAGTGGTAGCGATCGAAATTCGGATTCCGCATCATCCGTGAAAGCAACATTTCGCGAGATTCCTTCTGAAAACCAAAAATTGATCGAAACAATTGCGTTCGCAGAAAAACATTTGACGAGTTTCACTGCTTGCAATAACATCACAAAAATTCAAAGAGATATGAATGCATTCATTTTAAGCCAACATACCGCAAATATCGTCTCCAAATTTATCACTCCAATGTTGAATGTTTTCTTAGGAACTCTATCGTTTGTGATGTACGATTGTGGAAGAATGAATCTCACTTTCCTATGTCCAGGCTGAAAACGCAATTTGTTCTTTTCATGAAAATGAATAGCAACTCGTTTGGTTGCTCCAAAACCTCTCACTCGACTGTTTAAAGTGTCGAATTCTGAGCAAATTTGTGACTTTCAATGATGTTTCCGACATCTGTTGAACCAGTGAACCTCGCTTAATCAAGTAATGCCTTTACTTGTTATGTAAATGACTGTTGGGAACACCTTTCGCGATCTGATGTGTTTAGATAATGCACTAAACGCACCTTAATGCTATCGTCACAATCGTGATAGACTTTGAAAACCGGATCAATCGGAGTTAACTCGGCCGTACCACCTGACAAACTGAATTTTCCGTCTGCGTCCGTATATCCTTGATCTAGGAGGTCGTCTGGATCAGGACCTACAAACAAAGGCTTCTACAGTCAATTATCTGAATAAATCAGCACACAATCAAACTTTTGCTTAACAAAACTTTGTTCCAGCAATGAGAATTCAAGCGAGTTTACCTTCATCGTCATCCCAGAGTTTAACGCGTACCCTCGCAGCAGGTGCCTTACCGCATTTCAGTTGGCCTGTGACAGCAATAGACTGGTCGCGAAGCACTGCCAAAGAAGGAAGTATCGCGACAGCGAGCAAAACAAGCACCAATCGGTAAGTCATGTTTTCGCTCGAATGAATGACACTTCTCGGATCGTATCATTTGAAGGAAACGACCCGATCATATCAGTTTGATTACTTCGAAATTCCGTGAGATTGTTGTTTACTTGAGATGGTTTGTTTGCGAAGAAAATTGCAATCGTAAACGACATGTCGATTGCTTTTTGAAATGTGACCCTTCAACCAAAATCTCAGTAACTCAAATGCTTCACATCATTTCTTCATCCGACCACCTTTCATATCAAACGAATTTGTCGAGTAATTGAGCAATTCTTCTGTGAATCAAGTGTCTTTCAGCAAAGATACTGCAGCATTAGATGGCTCCAGGAGGATCTAGAGCTATGAACCGTCTCAGTGTAACATACTGATTAACACTACTTTCATTGCATTCATGGTCTGCAGATTATGTTTCCAGGAGAATGAGCATGAAACATTGCTGCTACGCACTGAAATATCATCACATGAATTTGTTGAGATATTGGCGCATGTATTTGTCATTGAGATAGCTTTTTTGCAGTTGCAAGGGAAACCTCTCAATTAGTTTACGATTTTTAAGGATAGTTGACCATAACGACACTCAATACCTAAAATGGTGCCCACACAATTTGTCTAAAGACGTTATGCCTAAGGACAGTTTGCCTAAAGACGTTATGCCTAAGGACAGTTTGCCTAACATACACCCGTTCAGAACATGTTGCGAATGTTCATCTCGTGGTTATCTGTACATATCAACGTTGGTGATTTTAATGGCTTCAATCAAAGTTAAGTTTTGACCAATGAAGTTACCAAGAGCAAACAACGCGTCTAGTTCATCTTTATCACCGGCGATGGACAGCTTGCTTCAGCAGCCTCCTTCAAGTAACTATGTTTGCTTTCGTACACAACACATTTCCCATAAGAATAAAAGATGTTAGTTATTATTAATTATGCATGTCAAAATACATGAAATTAGACAAAATGACATTAGGCAAACTCCATTAGGCAAACTGTCCGTTAGACAAAACGTCTTTAGACAAAATGTGCGGTCACGAATAAAATATGGATCATTAATCAGAAAACACTTTCGATTATGTCAGATGAGCGAGCCTAACATGTCAGTCCAGTTGCCATTTATACCGTATGATGAAGTGTTCATCATTTGCACTCACCATCAGCTTCCCGAAACTAAAAATTTCCTCCACTCAGGTGTAATCACCACAAGAAATCAGTACAGAACCATCATAATTAAAAGTGATCGCAAGTACTAAAATAAACTCCATCGAATCATGACACTCCATTCTCATTTCTTGTTCCTCGATTTCTTCCCGAGATAGTCACGCAATTCCATTCTTTTTCGAAATCACGGAATATTCGTCTGTCGTTCAGCTGACGTATGTAACCTATTTTTCATTCGAGTTTCGAGTTGCCGTCACATGGATTTGCCACTGTTTTTCTTCATTCGTTTTCCTCAGACACAGTTGATCAAATACAGATCAAATAATCTTATATGAAAGGTGCAAATGTTTCATCGAGAGCAGCTCAATCGAACACAGCTTCGACTTTCTATGCAGAGGAATCGAACGAAAATAATGCGACCTTTAATAATGCTTTATGAAGCTTGAGAAGGTTATTTATTCGGTGAAAATATGTGAGTGCAAAACAAAAGTATTTTTATCAATGAGAATTGTTCGACTAAAGAAGGTATCACTTCGAGCGAACCGTTCCGAATGACGGCAAACTTCACGATGGAATTACTCGTCAAAACCCCATCCAGAATCTGCGAAGGTACTGGCCACCTTTCTTTTTTTTCATTTTTGATGTCAACAACTCACGTTCTTCTCCCTTCAAACAAGGCAACACTATGTCAGATTGTAAACTGATAATGGCTCATGAACTGCAACGATCCGTTTAACTTTGATTGTTCAATCGTTCAGTAATTCACATGCTTACAGATGTTAACGGTTATGCTCATACTATTAAGATGACTTGTGATGAATCGTTATATGAAAACTGCGAATGTTCGATCAAGGACAGCTCAATCGAACACAGCTTCGACTTACCATTCAAAAGGAATCGAACGAAAATAATGCGAGCTCCAACAATGCTTTATGAAACTTGAGAAGGTTATTTATTCGGTGAAAATATGTGAGTACAAAACAAAAATATTTTTTATCGATGAGAATTGTTCTATTAAAGAAGGTATCACTTCAAGCGAACTGTTCAGAATGTCGGCAAACTTCACGATGAAATTACTCGTCAAAACCCCAGCCAGAATCTACGAGGTTGCTGACCTTGTCCCTTCTCTTTCTTGATGTCAACAACTCGCGTTCTTCTCCCTTCAAATAAGGCAACACTATGTCAGATTATAGACTGATAATGGCTCATAAACTGCAACGATCCGTTTAGCTTTGATCGTTCAATCGTTCAGTAATTCGCATGCTTACAGGTGTTAACGGTTGGAATAATAAGCTGATTGAAATCGCTTGCGTTCACGATTTGAAAAGCACTCGTTGAATCAAACTGATTGAGTCTTTTTGCGACTGATTTAGTAGTATTGTTTCATCGTTTCATCCTATGCTGTCACTCAAGAATGAAATCGATCGTTGAAAGACATACGGGAAAGATGGTCTCCAAATTGAGAACTCCAAGATCAAACGTCTTCTTCGGGACTTTGCCATTGGTGATGTACGACGATGGAATGCGGAATTTCACTTTTCTTTGACCAGGCTGTAAAGTGTTCATTTCATTTGACCATCACTTCAGCAAAACATACTCTGACTTGAACGAATCACCTAGTTGTATTACAACGGTTTACCTTATCACTCATTAAGTCGCAAACTCACTTGCACTGGAACATAACCATTCAAGGTGGATATAATGAGATGATAACAGGTAAAAATGCCTTGTTTTTGATGGGCATCCAAAAGCTACCTTTAGGCCATCGTCACAGTCGTGATAAATTTTGAAGACCGGATCAATCGTCGTCAACTCGGATTCACCACCCTGTAGGTGGAACTGTCCCTGATTGTCCGTATATCCTTGAGCAAGCAGATCGTCAGGGTCAGGTCCTAAATTGCAATCATGAGCACTTTCAGTTACATGTATTCGGTTAAGGAGCAGTCCTATCTCACCAGGAATCTTTATAACATTTGGCGAATTTACGCCGTTTCGTTTCAAGTGAATGATATCAGGCCTATGAAATAGGTGTTCAATTAATATTATCGGTTTCTATTAAGGTTTCAGTCGAGTCACCTGTGTCTTCCTCCCACAGTTTGATACGGTAGTTGGCTGCCGGTTGTGTACCACAAAGGAATTTACCAGTGACGGCCACTGACTGATCTCTTATGGCTTGGCTTACAGTAACAATTGATAGGAGAACAATCACGAGATGGCTAGTCATGATTGTAGACAATAACAAAAGTGGAAGGAATAAGTAGTTGGCGATAAGAGGGAGGTTCGTGAAATGTTTTTGTGGATGGTGAACTCAAACGAGGTGCTCAGGTTTGGTTAGCAGTGAGCAATGAGTAATTGCAATTGAAATCGTCAACAAAATGGTTTCGAGAGGAATTGATAAGCATTCCTTGTCGAATACATGAGCAATTAAACGTTATCATTGATACGAGTGATCGAGCATTCTCACAATTTCACTGCGATGTTTTCATAACTTCTATCGCTGCTAATTCATATTTGATAAGCCCTTTAGCTTCAAACAACCGCCCTTTCGCATTAAAGTAAGTGAATTGCAGCCACACACACAAACAATCCGAACATCCCCCGATTATATCACTTGAGCACTTATTGTTAAAGATTCTGTGAACATTAAGGGAGCAAAGTCTTGTAGAATATATCTACTGCAGATGACAAAAATTTATTTGATTCTGCAGAAATCACTCACCTGAATCTTCTTCCCAAAGTTTCACGCGTACATTACGAGCTGGTGCTGAACCACAAAGAAGCTTGCCACGGACACCTACAGACTGATGGCGTATGGCCGTACAAAAGGCGACCAGCGTCAAAAGCAACAGAGCCAATCGAGACCACATCTCAACTACAATGACAATAAGCAACAAATGAAAGACACTTTCCAAGTGATTTTATCATGGCAGCAAAATGTTGATTGAGGGCACTGTCCAGACAAAGTTTTTATTTTTTTGCTTTAATTTTATGACAAGCAAATAAGTTCTGAAGTGATATCGTATCATATCACAATAGTTTCAGTGCTTCCTTTCATTTTTCAGTGTGTATTCGTTCATCAATATGAAATGTGCCCAATAAATTGCTTGCTTATCTTTGGGTATGCGAAAAATAATGAAGATACACATGAAGTGTTTCAGTAGAAAAATTCATCGCTCAACAACGTTTATTGCCGTGTTGACTATTTTGCCAATAAGCGACGATTGACGACTGTCCGCTTATTTGTTTGCTTATACGCAAATGATTGGAAAGTGGTATATCAACGGATGGTGCCGTAGAAGTTTAGTTCGTAATGGAAGTAAGACAAACAACACTGATAATGGACGGCACTGGTATCGTTTTGCAGTCGTCGAATGCAACTTTCATTGAAATGGAAATGAATCGCAAACAAATTTTGAAAATTACTTTTTCATGCGCACGTAACTCCAATGATTTTCGATTCATTCTGCGCAACAAACGCTCAACACAAGAATGGCATCCAACCGACACCGTTTCCTGTGTATTTGCTCACGTGATATACTTGCCACTTATTCGGCTGATTGTGAAATTATAAAGAATTTTGATGCACAAGCTTCAAAGAATGCTACGTGCAATTCAGCAAAATCGTTTGCAAATGATGATTAGTTAACCTTAATACGTGACAAAGTAGCCTAGAATTCCGTATAAAACATCGTTGGAAAGCCAGAATGATCATTTCTTCAAAACCTAATCTGAAGCGGTTCATCAGCTTTCTATAGCCTCGAATAACAATTCTTATAAAAAATCTCGAAGTTCGGAAAATAAATCCATCATCTCTCATTCTCCACAACTTTTCCTGAGCAAATATGTCCCCATCGTTAGCAGCTACGATGTTCAGTGATCCGTCGATGGTCTTCCGCTTAGCCGGTCTATCCGGAGCGATGGCAGTCGGTCTTGGAGCGTATGGAGCACACGGATTACGCTCACGTAAGGAAGTTGACGCTAAACGATTGCATTCGTACGATCAAGGAAGTCGCTACCATTTGATACATTCGTTGGCCTTACTCGCCGCTCTACATTCACGATTCCCGGTGCTCACAACGGCATTATTACTGCTTGGAATCGTTGTATTCTGCGGTAACTGCTACTATTACGGGCTGACCGGTGATCGAAGCTTCATCAAATCAACACCGTTCGGTGGTGTGACACTGGTTGTTGCATGGCTAACGTTTGTACTTTGAATCACCATCAGCAACCGAACAACATCAGCATGCCGATGCCAGATAGTGTGATCGAATCTTATGTGAAGCCGTCGACTTGTTTCCGTCGATCGCAAATCCGTTTTTGAAAACTGTCCGAATTTGATGTCGTTTGAACATTGCACGCGACTTTATTTGTTCACACTTTCTAGTTCATGCACTGTCATTTGCAATAATATGCTCATGTGATTATTTGAGCTTCGTTTCGGTGTTTCTGTTGTTTATTTCTTTTTATCGAGCTAATTTTTCACTAGAAACATTCCACTGAGCAAAATTTATTTGAATTTTTTGCTGTATTCTTTGTGCATGAGAATATGCATGTATTGTTTGATGACTCTGTTCCAATGAGTTTGTTTTCACACTAAAGTGTGACTGAAGTTTTGCAGTTCGATTCAGCACAGAAACAATAATCTTAGTGCTGCTCACGTGTTTTCCGTCTTTGATTACACCATTTAAGGCAATATATTTCAAGTTTTTGTTTGCCGAAAAAAACTACCCCAATGAGCTAGATAGCTCTTATGAAAACGTTGTGAAAGTTCATCCAGCTGGCTCGCTGATATTCATCGGAATTTTTGTAACGCTGTCCAATTATAATGTGGAAATTTTGATGTAGTATTTTGTCCATATGTATACCATTCTGTCACATCAAAAATATCATGTGATTAAAACCGATCATGCAAATTGTTCATATCTCTACTGTACCACTGAAAATGGAATGCGGCTAAATTACGAACAGAAGTGAGAATTGTTTATTTTTATAAAGAAATTATGAATTGTTGCTAAATAAACTGATCTAATATGACGATCAACATTTGCAGTAATGATTGAATGATAACAGATCAATTCAAAAATCAAAGCAATATGTACTTTGAAGGCATTATAACGAGCAGATTCACGCCTCTAAAAGAGGTCTCGTTCTTCTCCGGGGAAGATCGTTTCCAGATTAAGCACGCCTAAATCCATTATCTTTTTCGAATGACTGCCAGAGGATATATACTGCGATGGAATCTTCAGTTTGATTTTGCGTTTACCAGGCTGCAATAAATACAACAATTCATTCCGGAGAGCATTAATCCACTGTGCTCATAGCTCATAGTCATGCTGTAAATTGAGTTGGTAAATCCGAAAAAGATTTTGCAATTGCAGGCTCCTTTCCGAGCCAAACACTTGCAAATGAACGGTTTGAATTTTAAGTATTCTGCTGCATATGTCGTCAGATGTGACTTTCAAGAGCCTCGTACTTACTTTGATTCCGTCATCGCAATCGTGATAAATCTTAAAGATCGGATCGATTGACGTCAGTTCGCGGGTGCTTCCTTCCAGCTCAAAATGACCGGTGCTGTCCGTTGTGCCCTCGTCTAGAACATCGTCTGGATCGGGACCTGCAATATCACTAGTATGATCCGGATCTCATGATTTTGCTCGAAACACCAGTAGCTGAGCTATAAAATCATTCAGATTGAACCACATTCTTATTGCTTCCTTTATCGGGCTTAACAAAATGTTCGCATACGAATTCCTTAACTCACCTTCATCCTCATCCCAGAGTTTTACCTTCACATTTCTGGCCGGTTGATTGCCACACATCAGTTGCCCTTTGACGTGAACGGCCTGCTGTCTCATCGCCAAACACACGCTCAAGCACACACATAGCAGAAGAAATATCGCCTGCTTCATCTGAACACAAGATTTGAGCAAATAAGTGACGACTGAATGAAATGTAAGTAAAATTCCGTCAAACGAACAATTTACAAAGTGATCAATCAAACAAAGTATGTATTCACATGCAAATTGAACTATGAAAAAGCGAATTATTATCTAAAAAAACGTTACTTATATAAAAGACATATACATTTATACATAACAGTTCACTGGATCCTTTTCACTCGTGAAAAATGAAGCGGAAACAAATGCAAGTAGCAACAGAAGTTTGGAAGAGGATGTTTCAAAAAACCGATTTTGCAAAAATTCGAAATGAAGGCCATCGATGATCTGATTCGAATTCCATCACTGATGAATAGTGCTACGATCAAATTAGGTTGTAACAAACGATCAATTCTCTTCATTCTTACTTCAGAGCGTAAAGAAAGGAAGGAAAAACCTCAAATGATTTCACTTCATTCTATGGTTGAACAAGGAGCATGAGAGAGTGAGGTGTTCTTTCGGTGAAACTAAATTACTACAAGTGAAAGCTGAATGAAAGCGCGTACATTTTGACGCCTCATTCGATTACGACTGTTTACGAAAAATAACAATATTTTGTTGATGTGTTCGAAGCAGCGATAAGATTCTGTTCAGCACATTACTTTTATGACTCTCACATGAATAAGATGAAGCATTCAATGTTCAAAACAACACGTTATTAAACTGATATTTTATCAGGTGTGTTTCCAATCGTGAACGATACACACACTCCGACACATACTATATGCATCAGTATCACACGCCAACATCTTTTCAATGTCATTCAACTGGGGAAATTTTTACAAAACCATAAATTCGCGTTTTCACCATGAATAAAGTTATGCATTCACACACGTTAACATACTGAAATGTATTTACACATCCAAATAATTTTCCGATGAAATGATTTTACCACATAAAACACATTTTTCCCGTATTATACGTAGTTGTTTTTACGCCTTTAGGATCTGATCCACTAAACCAGTGAAACAGGATTGAAATATGTGTATTCGGATGAAAGCAGTTGCTATCAAGATATGATCTGTTCGGTTTACACTGTCGGTCATTTCCCGAAATAGAATATCCTGTTAAATTGTTCATTAGGGCGTTGAACTGCATTCAGAACCTCAGCTTAACTGATAGGAGAGAAACATCTTCGGTGTAGCCTAATATCCATTGATTTGAAGGATGAGTACATTACTGCTGAATGATGATGACACGAAAGTAGGAATCTGTGGCAGTGGATATGATATGGATGATTACTGCCTAATTGCTTTATGCACCTGCTGGAGTAATTTTTAATTTGAGTTGAAAGTAAGTCATCGAGAATTATAGTTTTAATGGTGTATTTTGACAAATATTCGACTTGTTTAAGTGAAGGAATTTTCCATAAACTCAAAGCAAAGAATGAAATATTACAATGATCAAAAAGTGTTCAGTAATGGGTAAACGTGATGTAGCACGTCTCATCAAACAGTGATTGTCTCTTTATTCGGCTACTACAGATACTGGTTGTTGCATTCTGCATCCGCTAAATTGTATCCCATGAAAAGGATTAACGTGTGTGAATATGAATCGGAGATGTGAATGCTTATAAATGTCTATCTTGAATGTTTTGGATGTTTATGGATGTTTACCTTCGAATGAACAATTGAAAATGTTTCATTCTCTCGTCATATGTTCAAAGAACATCATCTACTGATGAAACGAATCCATTCAGCCTAACTGTAATTGCAAGCCGGTAACTTTACACAATATCTTTAAATTGTTATCTCAAACAAACAAACTAATTGTTACTATCATCATCACAAGTTTATCGATTTTTTAAACGCGAAAACAAAAGAGCATTGCATAGAAAAAGTTTATTCGATATTTATCAAATCATCAAACTGAAAGGCGACGATTTCAATCAATTCATCGTGGAACTATTGCTGGCGCTCCTCACCCGGAAATCCCAGTTCCAGATTGACTGTTCCTGTGTCGAATGTTTTCAGTGGTCTACGTCCGTCGGTAACGTAATCACTCGGAATTTTCACGGTTACTTTGCGGAGCCCTTTCTGAAACAAATATCTGATAATCTGCAATTCACGGAATAGATTACGACCAATTCAGATGTGATGTGCAGCCGTAAAGCTTCACTTGAGTCTTTGCAACTGATCACCTTTATTTGTTCGTACCCATCTATGAAATCGCAACTTAATATGATATAAAACTGGGATCTTGCTATTTTCGGTGAACGTGACCATAGCACCAGTATTATATTCCAGCCAGTCACCTCCGATTCAGCGATCAAGCAAATAGTCTTTTACCTCTAATTTATCATCGTTGCATGCGTGATAGAACTTGAGCACCGCATCTACCGGTGTTCCATCAGTGTGAGTGCCCGAA
Source organism: Anisakis pegreffii (assembly GCA_035041965.1). NCBI lineage: Eukaryota > Metazoa > Nematoda > Chromadorea > Rhabditida > Anisakidae > Anisakis > Anisakis pegreffii. The sequence continues at coordinate 116,921 of JAPYMA010001023.1, forward strand.
ACCAGGAATTTTCCTTCGGTGTCAGTTTTGGCTTCTCCAAGTCTCTCTGGCGGATCTAGGCCTGATCCTGAAATGACGCATCTGACCAAATGCACGAATTATCCAGAAAATTCAGCTGTTAAGCGTCTCATGAGGCGATGGGATAGGATTATCTCATTGATCATTGGGTTAGTTGGCTGTTAGTGATCGAATCGCTTGCCGGAATGGTTCACACAAATCTTTTCATCGAGTGTGGCTTTTCCGAGTAATTTCTCTAGGGTTTACCGATTGCAAAATTATTCTACCTGGTGCTGGATGGAATTTTATAATGAAATGGTGCTAACTTTAGCACAGCGCACAACTGCTCTTGAAATTATTGCAGTAAAACTCAATAATTCGCATCTACCCAATGAAAGCATAAAAAGGTTTTGTTTCGGTGGCTACAATGGAAGTGATTACTAGCACTAACCAGCATCTTTCGGAAACAGAACAACCAGGATGCCAGCTGCGGGTCCATTGCCACATTTCAGTTTGCCTTTCACAGCAATTGATTTTGCGCTTCCGTGCGACGATGATTCGTAGTTTCTCTCGTATATGCAATATGTTGTAGATATGGCCGTAAACAGCAACAATATGGACAACTTCATGATCACGGAATTCCTCTACTAGAAACAAAAAAGTAAACGAATCATGGTTAATCAACATCAACGAGGCAACAACGCATAACTGCAAAGACGCGTAACTGAAGTCATCTTGAGACAATGGTATCCGCTTAACAATGCAAAACCAGTTTTATTTTCTGGGGACTGAACATGGTCGTGCTAATGAACGAAAGATCAAAAAAGTCAAGTTTTCGCAAGGTATCCTAGCTGAACACACGCTTGCGTTTAGCTTCGGTTTCATCGGCCATCGCTTCCTTGGGCGTCTACTCGGTTCGATGATTCGCGCAAAGATATGATCGAAATAGAAGAAATTTGATAGCAAATGTTAGGCATTCATAAACGAATCATTTGGACAGCTGAACGACGACGGCTAAAATGATTGATAAATTGAATTGGATACGATAAAAGATGAATTTCGCATGCAGTAGTGACGATCGGTGTTTATGGCTAGCGTGGAACGATACCAAAAAATATTTTACGATTCATTATCATTTCGCTGCTATCAATCAGCAAACAAACAGTCGTAGTATGGTTGTTAAGAAATTCTCTAATGATATTATGTCCGGATCTGTTGTGTAGGGCGAATCGTTCGACAAATTTGTGTTGTTTATCTCCTGACTGCTGGATTGCATTTGATCTCCGACATACTCACCAATCATTTTACATTCGCTTTTTCACGAACATTTGTTCAGCTATCATCTTGGATGTAACAAAATCTTGAAAGGGTGATCAAAATCGCGTCCAAAATGCTGTTCTCACGTTATTCCAGTCAATTTTAACGTCTTTTGCGATTGCGATTTTCCGAATCCCTTTCATCTTATTCAGCATTGAAGTACACAAACTAATGTGTTGTGTTACCACCTTATAGTTTCGATCAGCTGTTATCATTTAGTTAAACATCGTGAATTTCATATTCAGAGTACCACTTACAAGTCAGTCATACTTTCGACATTATCAAAGCAGAATGACGACTGCGATTCGTGCACTATTTGTGGTTGCAATCATTATCGGATGCGCCACAGCGTTTCGACTTCAAGGAGTTGGTGTTCAAGGGAAACTGATGTGCGGTGATCAGCCACTTCGTAATACCAAAGTGAAGATTTACGACGTGGACAGAAGTGAGTTCATCAATTTTCACTGCTAAATCATTGCAAATTACTCATTCTCAAGGTATAAGTTGATCAAGTTCGAATTGATCACTTCGACGGTTTGATCAGGAACGATCAGGTGCTCAGGCAGCTTTCGAGATAAACACGATTTATATTGCAGATATTGGTGATTCCGACGATTTGTTGGACGAAGCGTTTACGGACCAAAATGGAGAGTTTCGCGTTGATGGTACCACTCGTGAAATGACTACCATTGAGCCGATACTGAAGATTTTCCACGATTGCAATGACGGTATTAGGGTGAGTCGTATGGTTATTTGCATGGTTTCTTATTCTTTGACTTATACCTGATTGAGTCGGGAATTGGATTACCATCTGATCTGTATTGCTTGGATATGGAATGCCGAAAACATTTTTCATTCAGTTGTTGTATGGGTCATTGAAGTTCCATTAGCGAATCGCATCTAAATTACTGTAAGCTAATAGTGTTGACAAATAATAGCAAATATTTTCGTAGACGATAATATTTGGCAGTAATGTTTAATGCAATATTTATGACCCATCATAAAGTGGAATCGAATGAACAGTTCGCAAAGTCACATTTCCGGTCCAAAACACGGTTGTAAACATACACAAACATGTTGTTTGTTTACTCGACCAAATGATTGCTTACTATCGAAAGCAAAATAAAAACACTCTCATTTTGATGTTTACAAACACTCACAAAATTTCGATCACTTATAATTTGAGTAACATTAAGAATTCAAAAGATAAGACTTGACTTTGTGGAAAAACTTGCAGCTCTACAGTTCCCTTAACCAGATCACTAGTTCTTCAGCAACATAAACCAGTGTTTCTCGGAACATTAGCACACGGCCTTCCAGCTGTTTACAGTGAACAAGTTCGATGTTTAGCGAATACAAGTTTAGGGAATGCAAGTTCGATCGCTACTGATCATTGATTTATCAAAGAAAAAAGTTCCATTTGTGCATAACAACCTTCCAGATCACCCTGATCGCTAGTCAATTTTACTGCAATTTTAGCCATGCCAAAAACTTGTGCAATTCGATGTTCCCGAAAAATACATTCATCGTGGTAAGGTCAACGAATGGTTCGATATCGGTGAACTGAATATGGAAATGACGTTCAGAAATGAAGGACGTGAATGCAATGTTTAGTGCAAATGCAATATGCCACGATTAAATTCAATAATACAATATATGTTCACTTTATTTCTTGAATAAAAGTTTTGAATCTGACTTGAATGCTTTTCTTTTGATTTTGCGTTATGTTTATATCATTTCGACTAATTCTGAACGAATTCAGTGTTCTTGCTTCATTAAACTGTCACTCATAAGCAGCAGAAACCAGGGTCATCTTCTCCCTGGAAGGCACACACTCCACACCAAACAATGCAACTTCTCGGCTATTCACACAGTAATTGATGGCATGATAGAATGCTCATAGGATGGATCTGTACAAAACAGCAAAAGAATTATTCGCTCGTTGCAATCCCTCATAGCATAAAGTTCTCCTCATAACACTTTGCATAATTTCTTATCAAACAATATTCTGGCACCAAACAGTATCTCCAATGATCAATTATACACATGTTCAATAAACAAGTATGACAGCATGATCAACTACAATGAAATACTTTAATGGGATCAATCTCGTGACCAAAAACACATCTCAGTCGATGTCGTGAAAAGGTTCTTCTCGTGCGAAATATTCCTTCCAAGTAGGCATGCTGGTGAGGCCAAGCTCTTTGGCCTTCGTTTCGCATCGTGGCGGTACCATCATATCGTCCTTCATTTTGATCGCATTCAACGCGTCTCGCCGTAACATCACCTTTAAAAATTCCCATCGTAAGTGTTCAATCACATCAGCAATATGCAATTCATGCTCACGACTGTGACGTCTGTCGTTAAAGAGCAGTGTCAATTGATACAACATTTCAAAAACATCAAAGAAGGAATTTTTCTGTTTAAAAAATCGAAATTTCTACGATTCTCATGAGTCTGGAGTGGTGAATTACACCATAAAACTTGTAGGGAACATAAATAAATCAACGAAAATAAACTAACATATTCAAGAACCACTGAAAGAACGACGATTATGAAGCCGAAAGTAAACAGAATTGAGCCAATAGTTGCACATGATATCTGTAATCATGAAAAAACTTGAAGCTTCGAAAATTTGTTTTCAGAAAGGTTTTGGTAAACATACACGAACGTGTTTGTGTTGACAATCACTGAGAGCATCTAGAAATTCCGAAAATTTACCGAAAATGCGAAATTTCTCTGAAGATGACAAAAAACTTCCAATATCTCCGTGAGTATTTTAAAAAAAGCACTGAACCATCAATGAGCCATCTATTATGATCATCAAAGGTATTCTTCAAGAATGATATTGTTATAGCTGAACTAATATCATGAAACTGAAAATATCAGTAATGAGGGATTTTTTTGTAAGTATTTGATTGATTCAAGCGAGAGGATTGAGTAGAAGATGATCATTCGGTGTTTGTGCCGCATGCGAGTTGGTATTTCTCACATCATCGATCTCGTAGGTTTTATTTTGAATTGTATGAATCTTACACACGAAATGCACTCATCAGGTATGTGATCACTTTACTGTAATGATATTGCGTGGCATAGGGAAATGAAATTATCGGAGAACGATTGCACTTAGCGGAGTTGTTCACAATGATGATTGGGAGTTTACTTGAAGCTTGGAGAGTTGAAACGCTTTCGGAAAAAGAGCTGCCGAAGCAGCCGCTCGTTCGGTCATCCAATGAATTAAACGAACCAATTTGTCGTAAAATTTTACGAGCACTGCAACGAAATGCAACAAAAGCACCGAAAGGAAGTAGTTCTACAACTTAATGTTAATTCGTTGACATTTGTTTACATCAGCAAAATCAAATAAAATAATGTTTTGAAGCATTTTTTCAACGTTTCTTGCTTACTTGTCAATGTTGCAAATTCAGTTTGGAGATGTTCAGTTGTTTCCCAATCCAAAATTGGTTCCCAATCCCATCCTTTTAACTGCAATTCTCACGATTACCACTTTCGATTACGTGATTTTATTATTTTTGGGTGTTTCTGAAAATATTTATGCATACAAAACTTCGTAATTGTACGCATTTCCTAATTAACATTCATGACGTCAGTCAATAATAATAATAATGCATTTGTTATCGAAATAGTCAATACTTTCATGAACTAATGCGATTATCATTCAATAACAACAGCCACCAATTCTCCATATGACTCATGCCATATGGGTGTCAACCGAAAACAATCGAATCACTCACACTCATTTGCTCGCATCAAAAACAAATCTGTCACAGTCAGCAATTCTAAAAACAAAATTAATGAGACTTTTTTCGTGCTTCGCTTTTCGTGCTCACTATCAAAAGGCTGACTAATCTTATGATAAACTCTCCACTTTTCGAGAGCTGATCACGTCAGGCGTTACAACTTAATCATTGATTAGATCATTGATATTGACTGATCGACTAAATTCCAGACTATTCCTGGTTACGTTCCAGTAGAACAGCAGTCTGTTATGAAACCAGTCGGAAAGAATTCAGATCACCGCCCTATGAGTCATCTATGAAAATTTCGTCATTGTTTGTTACGTTGGAATGAAGCAAAGAGTATTAACGAGTTCCTAAACAGCCTCTACAATATGCACACTCTATTACTGAACACACACATTCCAGAAGCTTCTCGCTATTGTGTTTATAAAGCGCACAGTACGTTCACATGGATCATACCATCGTCTATTCAAGCCATCCTGCTTACGATAACTCCCGCTTCCAACACTTCTGTCAACCAATAATTCTCTCTTATTTTCAATTTTTTCATCCAGCAACATTGTCAAAATCAGTCCATGGCAACGAATATCCAAGAATGTTCAATTTATCTATGCAGGTGTTGGATAGCGTTCATGGAATGCCATCTTAATTAGGATGTAGAGCCCGCTATGAAGTGAGCTATTCTAGGTATTTTCCTTTCGTTTCATCTCTCTGAGCGCAAGATTCTTCCCTTGAGATGGGCTTATCAACGAAGCTCTCAGAGCGTTTTGTAGATACAGATTGCGATTTGAAAGCGCTGTAAGTGCATGATCATGTGTCAGAGCTGTCAAAAATTGAATGCAGATCAGCTCGGAAAATTCCATCTCCTAAATTGATGAGCAATTGAGTTGTTTTATGCTTAAGTTACATTACAATTCCATCCTATTACGATACCATTCAATTCCTTTCCTAACAAGTATTCTTAACAAGTATTGTAAGTATTTATGTTTTCCATGTTCCAAATTGAATCGAGTAAAACGTTATGATTCATTGTATGGAGTAGCTCAATTGGATGATCAAAACGGTTCTTTGATTCGCATCGAAAATGGTTCTTTCGGCTAATCGATTGTGTAGGATTATTGGAACAGGTGCAGTGTATTAGTGCAAAATCGCGAGATGCATTTTCCGGTTTGTGTGTAACTGATTCATATGTGGTGAGCGAAGAGAATGAATTAGTACAAGTGAGTGGGATTGAAGAGGATTAAATTTTGTTCGTACATATCAAGAGCATTTGAGCGGATGCAGAAGATTGCACAGTTACTCTACTCAAAAATCAGAAGCACTTATCGCAGTAGACGGAAAGAATCGAAAGTTTATCCACCAGTTAGAGCAAATATTTACTTAGAGCGAATTTTTTTCGTGGTGGGATAAACCGTTCTCGCAATTTTTGTTTGGTTTTGCTTTTGCAATTATTCAGCTACGTTGGTGGACTTCATCAACTCCGTTTACAGATTAGCTTATCTGTGTAAAGTGCACAGTGAAGAAGATGAAAAGTTGAGGGTTTTCGTGAAAGATGAAAATGTTTATCTATGATGATCAAATAGTATTTTCTGTTGGAATTCAAGTTCATTTTGGGTTCCGTTCCGTTTTCAAATACATTTTCGACGGTGCTCATCAAATTGCGCAAACGTAATTGAATTGAATTGTCATGATCGTTTGTTTGTGTCAACGAATCAATCAGGCTGGTGCTGTTTACTGAAAACTGGTATGATTGCCCTTTCTGCATTGCTTAACTAATTGAATTTTGTCTATTTCAAATTGTCAATCAATCGCTTTGTAGCCACCATTTAGAGCGCTGAATCTCCCAACATACGTTGGAACATTCAATATCCTCTCTAATCTACCACAAACGAAAAAATTGCCGCGATTGATAAGCTTTGTGAGCGTTCTTCATCGGTTTTTTTCAATTATTCTGAAACCACGCCATGCTGAAGTGCTGAATTCTGATTTCTAAACATTGAATCTGTCCTGAAACTTCCATTCCATTCTCGCGGAAACACTTTGAGCATCCGTTATGTGCCTCGTTGGACGAGCTATTTAATATCGATTGTAAATTCAAACAAGCAATGACTTCATCAAAATAGATGGATTCATTTATGTGATTGCAGACTGGATGAGGTTCTTTTATATGATTGCTCATTTGATAATGAAATTGATCCAGTTGCTTTTCATTGAAACATATCATAGCAAAGTATGCAGATGTCTTGAGGAGAGTAAGTATTATGAATGTAGATAAATGACTGCACATCTGTGTACCATTCGCAACATCCACTTGGAATTACTGATCGAGAACCAGACTAATTGTATTATGCCGTTCGTCATGCCACTATATAAGCTCATTCCCCTCTTTCCTGTAATACTAATTGAATCGAGAGTCAATTTTTTGATGAATTTTTGCATATTTCTGTAATTTTTTCTTCAATTAATATCATTCGTATACCATTTAGTTGCATCTTGACTTGATCGTCTGTGTCTGCCTCATCGAAGACCTTCAACTTGTTATTATGATCCCAAATATTTATTGCCATTAGTAAATTCTTGTTTATTTCTGTCATGAAAATGAATTTCTAAAGTGATCTTTCAACAAACTGAACCGAGAAAGGAATGCTTCACTTCAGAATGAGAACGTGTAATGTGGCTGAACGAACAGAACAGAATTGAATTTCATTGAAAATGGCATCAAATTGTGTCGAATAGAAATGTCTCCATCTTTCATCTGACTAACTGCATTTTGTTCGCCTGACTGATACAACACAAAACAGTAATTCATCATTAAATCATCCATTCGACATTCCAAATCAACGCTATTTTTGGTCTCTAACTAAGCGTACCACCACCATACAAATAGCAATTCCGAATTGTAATCGTTTCGAATAAATTGAATCAATGGAAACACAATCAATTGGATGAAATAATTTATGTTCACAGTAGCTGAATTGTAGTGGTTGTGAGAATTTTGTGCTGGTGCACTGTATGAGCGATACATTCGTGGCAACGTGCGTTTATTGTCAAAAAAAAGATGACATTATTGTTTCTCAGTTTCTGCCACTGAAGATATTTGATTTCATTTCTCGAAAGAAACACATTCAATGGCAAAAAATTACTCATCAAACACACTGACTTGTTACGAATGCATTGATCTAAATGTTCACACTACGATTCCTATTGCATGCTTCGATCCTGATCTCCATAAAGCTAATTTGAAGGCAGTCTTGTTCTGCTCTAAATTTGCGCATTTCGAAAGCAATCCTCTCAAGGGAGTTTTTGGAATAATTAGGCAGAGGTAGCCCACATCACGTTTCTGCAAATGAATTGTTGTATTCGTTTGATTTGATGAAAATTTTTCTGCCCTCCTCTGCAGATGAGCTCATAATCAGCAGCTTTTGAGTGCGTTGTTTCCAATCTATTCAAAATAATTTGAGGATTGAGCAATCTGTTAAAATGCTAAAGAACATCTCGATGGTGAGTGCTAGTTGCAAGTGTGCGGCAAAGTAGTTGCTCGAAGAAACTGTTCTATACTAGGAATGCTTAATTGTTCGTCTTACGTGTTCACTGACTGTTCAAAAGTTAATCTATCGTTGATGTTTTCTGTGAGAAGTTTGCATTTGAGTATGACAGTATGATTATGTATGACAGTATTAAATGAAGTATGACAGTATTATGTGGATGCAACTTTACAAATAAAAGGTCATTCAGCGAGTGATCTTACAATTAGGAAAAATGTTGTTTATTCAACAAATCATTCTCGTTCAATTCATGCTGCTTTTTATGCGTTCTCCAACTCGTTTCGTTAAACACTCCTCATTCACATTTGAATGTATACATTCAATTCATTGAAGTTTTCAGAGGAAGAAGAACACATTCATTGCACAAAACAAACGTCCTTAAGTGATGTCGCGCAGATTTCCACCTTTCTCACCAGTCGGTATTCCGAGCCGTTTCTTCGATGACTTCAGAGATTTGGACTTCGATCGTCATTTTGTGCGACCATATTGGACTGAGAAGACGCTAGCCGATGCACATAAATTCGGTGAAGGCGTTGGCGATGTGAGATTTTCTTTCGAATTCTATTAGCTAACTGACTGCTTTAGAGGTCGTATGAAAACAGTGATGGTTGATTATGTCATAATGTCATTGGTGGAAAAAGCTTGTTTGTTCATTTATGATTTTTAGATGCATTAACCATTTGAGATCTGAATTAATAATGAATGTTCTGAAGTCTTCATTTGATTTTGAATATTTGGTGCTTTAGCTAAATGAAGAAAACATATCCATCATTTACAAGTCAAAAGTTCTACAAAAAGTTCTACTCGAATTGATAGAGCCGCTCTAATTTGTACGATACGTTTCTCAATGTCTTTTAATTGAAAGCTGCCAATCATTCGGGGGAATATGTTTGAAGTGGATTTTTCGTTGTGTACTTGGTTGCACAAATCTGAAAGAAAGCATTTTCAGATAACCGACAACGAAACTGATTTCTCGATCACTTTCGATGTATCGCATTTTGCACCCGAAGAACTCAAGGTGAACATCGACGATAACGTGTTGGTTGTTGAAGGAAAACACGAAGTGAAAACTGATAAATACGGAGATGTGAGTGATTTTGTCCAAAGCCTCATCCGCTGTTAACTTCTTCTCGTGAAGGCAGGCAGAAATCACCAAACCAACGTTTATTTCCACTGATATTTCCTGCTTACCCGCAACGATTTGACTAGTCGTTTTTTGATTTTAGATTGAGAGACATTTCGTTCGACGCATCAGATTGCCGAAGAACACAAAACCAGAGAATGTCACCAGTGAGCTGACTAAAGAGGGTATGCTCACCGTTCAAACACCCAAAAATGTCAAAGAGCCACCGAGAAGCCGAACGATTCCAATTCTTCGAAAAGTTGATTGATCCACTCAAATCGCCATTAACTTCCTCCGCATAATCATATGTTCCAGTTCTCTTCTCTGAATTCTTATGACCAATAAAGTATTCCATCCCAGACGTGAATCTTTCCATCGCATTTTTACACTGTCAACGACGCAATCGATTCCATCGTTTTCATACTTCGTTGACACAAGTAAGCAGCAACTGAAGCATTTCGAAATGCTTCACAATATTATTGAGTGTAGTTCCGGTTTCGACATTTTTTGACAACATATATTCGTGCTAAACATTGTTCGCAGAGTAAAGCTACTGATCCTGAAGTGCAGAGTACTTGAAATTGTATCGATTAGTTAAATGAGGGTTTGCGTTCACTCTTAAAGAAATCATTGAAACGAGTGTTGTGTAATCATAGTGCTGTAATTTCCCATTAAATTTTCGTCTTTTCACTAATTCTGTACTGTAATATGAACTAACTAACTAGTAAGAGAAACGTAGGACATGAGTGAGTAATGTATAAACATCACTATGTTATCGGGCAAACCTGAGAACACCGTAGCCTTGAATATACCAAACCTATATCTCTGTAGTAATGTATAATGCCTATTGATCTATAGTGATACAATGCATGTCAATGAGCATCACTGCGCTAACTGAGATAACTTTAATGAAATCTTCTCAGTGAATAGTAATTTCTCATAGAGTATACACTTCTCTGATGTTTCTTCGTCAGTCAGTCAAGAAAACCTCAGCCATGTCGTGCCGACTTGAACTGATCAAATATCTTGAACATAGGAAAACACGATGGAACCTACACTTTATTTACCATTAACTAAATTCATTAACCAAATATCTTGAGTATTGTTCAAGAAATCAGTGGAATCGATTCAAACTATCAATAGATCAATTCCCGAATACTGTAGCTTTGAACATGCAAGTTTCCCTTCTTTCTGCGTATCGATCATCTTCTAATTATTGCATAATCGTTAATTCACTCTTGAGTCCGAATTATTTGAACGGTTAAGAAATCTGCAAAATGGTGTGTTTTTGACGAATGCATCGATAATTTTCGAGAATATGATCATCCCTCACAATAACCTGGGAATGCTGGAGTTCATGAACGATCGCACTGAGTGCTCTCTGAAAGAATTGATGTACGAACAGATGTCAAGAAATCAATTCAGACGAACGCATGTGTGCGTATATTTGTGCGAAAAAAAGCAGTTCATTCGAAAAAGTTCCCTGAATGATCCGATTATCATTAATCACATCCGTTCACACCACTGATTTTCATTGTTGCTTTCGTTCTTTCCACACGCATCCAGATTCAATACTGATTGTGAGATTTCGCGTTTGAAAAGATTGAGCAAACGAATTGGATTACATTTATTCTCTGAATATTAGCAAACAAACGAAAATTAATCAGTATCATAAAGCATCATGATGATTCACATAAGATCAATAAATAAACATGAGGAGAAAACAAGCAGAAAATGTTGTCGACTAGTCGTCTCGTTCACAGAACCTAACCAAGTTCATGTGTCACTTAATATAAGGCACATCTATCCACTCTGTTTCATTCGATTCAATTCAGGTACCCATTTAACCTATGAGTCAGTGTTATGTACAACTACGTCATGGCTGTTAATATTCCTCACCGAGGTATCACCAATAGATTTCGTCAGCACTTCATCATTAATTTCGTTTGAACATTGCAATACTCGAAAGTTCTTCTTACAATTAGCATTCAAATAAATACATTGCAATAAGTAGCATTTAAATAGAATTGGTAATTATTCACTTACTTTATAATATTCAAAGTCAATACATACATCAAATTTCATTCATTTATTTACATTTTCATTGATTGATCCAACATAAGTCTTCTTCAATCACATCATCAGTGTTAACGTACGAAACAAATCATTACGAAACGCGAGTACTGCGAGTTTAACTCTTCACAAGAACAATGAACTTACAAGAAATCGACAACGAGAAAGGCGAAAAAAAAAGTTAATGACTGAGACCATATTTATTTGGGTTCGTGTTCATTCGTTGAGAACAAGCTCATTTTAAGTAATCAATTCACGTGGGGCAGCTAGTATTGTGCAGAAAACCTGAAAAACGTACGATTCGAAATTATGCGAACATCTTCCAAAAGAATGATTTTTTGCATGAAATGGGCTTAATGAAGCATTGTTGGAGGATTGGGCATTCAGAGGAAATCTGACTTTGAGAGCAGCTGAATGGTGAGCTTATTTGTTTGGGTTCATATGTGGATTCGTGCTCATCTACATGAAACAACGATAGTTATTCGGGTTCATGCTGGCAATTCCATGTCCTTGCTCTTCGGGCAGACATCATTGGGGATGATCAACTGCGTATTTGTATCAATTTTGGAAGTATTGCGGATGCTGGGAGGTATTTGCATTCGATAATCGTAACAATCTGCAATTTTGTGCTGCTGCAATAAAGTTTCCCCAAAAGCATCGGACCCAATGCATTATTGCGTATTTTAGAGGAGTTGGTTGAAAGAAATACAGCGAAATTACAAATCTAACAGGATTGGTCATGACAAATATCGTTGCATACACCACTTACATAATCCAAAGACCACGGTGTGCGTATGAAACATTTCAGGTTCACTTAAACAATGAAAAGAACGTGACGAAGAAATTATCAACAACGTAGTATTTACATCGAATCATCAGAGGATCTGCAACAATGCTTTGAATGTGAAAAAGTACGACGGATGGAACATCGATGGAAAGCACAAGAAGCGCAAATCGAATGCGGATTGGGTATATCTATTTTGCTAGAATGCATTTGCAGTCGATAATGGGAACATTTTGCCTATTTTGAGAACTTGGAAGACGACGATGGACCTGAGATTGTTCTCAAAATATTCTAATTCTCGCACACAATTCATCGTTGTTTGAGGTAAAACAGCTGGCAAATTCCAGGTTTCCGGAATCGAAAAATGAGCCCAGAATTGACTAGAACATTAATTGGATCATTAATTACTAAACTGATGGCGGCAGTCCATATGCATGAAGTTGGTGACTTCGACACAGCAATATTCAGTTTCATGAACAGATCTCTATGCCCACAAAGTTGGAGGGGTTGTGAGCATGGCACGGAACGGGTGGGAGTTGGTTGTTGAACATCCATCGTTGTTATACAATTCAAAAAATGGAACACGAAAACAGACAGCAACAATAACAATAACAACAATATAAAGTGGACACAACGCAGTGGATTTTCATTTTTTCCTTTTCGATCCGCTTTGACCCGTTAGAATTCGGATCGCATTAACAAGCTCAATGCCTTATCTTCAAAACATCAAACTTAATTTTCATACAGAGATTTGGACGATTCTCGAGGATCCAGCGAACTCACAGGCTGCATACCTGGGCGGATCTACTGGAATATTCGTATAAGAATTTTCAGTAATATTAGCTGAGATTTTCAGAAGAAATTCTCCAAAAGGTTTTTGTGTAGTGGATGAAAGAAAAAATTCCTCGCTAAGCATCGAAATTCACCAACGATGGACCCGTGCGTAGCAGCTGTGCGATTTTAAGAGCTTGAAAATGCGGCGAACATATGAAAAGTATACACTGTAAATGATCGCCAATGCAACCATGCAGTATGGTTTTGAAAAACGAAAAAACAAAGCACAAAATTTGGTAAAGCTGATGATATCCTTTTGTAAACATATAAATAAAGTTTAAAAAGCAGAAAGAAAGTTGTACAACACTCCCATTTTGATCCACTCACTCTTCATTTGGTTTGCTTTCTTCACTACTTGAAGCCAGTAATAGAAACAGAACACAAATTGTTTATCCTTTGCACGATAAGTTGCTTGTCGAACACCAAATCCTGATAAATTTGGGTTAAAAAATTGACGAGAAATCAATCGCCCCTTTGTTAACGAATCTAATTCGTTGATTTTTGAATTCTTAAAGAAGCTGAGAAATATATCACAGTGACTGAAAAAACTACTAAGCACACCTAAGAAACTGGATTGTAATTTGAACAAAACATCCAACAATGACAGCTCACTGATGAGACCTAAGGTTGTTTTAGGCCGCAATTTGAAGCACCGAGCTATTTTGTGCACATTTTTTTGGACTGTCATAATTTCGCTCTGCTTTTTGCTATCTGAAGTTTTGTTCTTCTTCTCCGTCGTGTCGTATGCTGATTCAGTATGGTGTATGTGAGCAGCAGCAACACTCATTCTTGCTTCGGCATAAATGCGTAGAGTTTCTCGAAGAGTTGTAAATTTGCACCAAAAGACCGCTTAATTTTTGGTGCATTCGGCCATAAATTGTAATCTGAGCAATACAGCAATCGCATCAATTTGTAGTAGTGTATCATCTTCTCTTCTCGCCACAGTGGACAATTCCTTAAAAATCGCTTAATTTGAAGCTTAACGTATCAAAAGTTTACAAATTTTTGAGTTTGCTTTCATCATTGCTTGAAAAATTGATAAATTTTGACGGAAACCAATCCGTTTGCTCTACTGAAATCGTTTGCTCACCATGTTCTTCAACCGAAACTGATAAGCACTATCGCTGAACTAACTCCTAAGTTGTCCAAAATATCTTCGAACACGGCATCAGGATAGATTCTAGTACAACAAGACACAAGAAAACATAAACTTTCATAGTTCATCATCTAATGAAAGGATTTCCTCATATCAAGCAAGCAAAAACGATCATATCCATGTAATACCTGAACATTTCATCACGCGCCTCCAAATCCGGCGTGCAGTATGCTCTTAATTGTGTGTTGTACTGTTTAAGTCTTCTTGATAGATTGCGTTTATCGCTATCCATAATTGCTATGATATCTGGTGTGAGTTTGTTTCGGTTCAAGTAACACCTCTCCACCGGTACCTCCACTGGTTCTTCTTCTTCCTGAATTTGACGAAAAGAAATTCAGAAAGCGCAGTAACACCCAACCATCAGGTAAATCCTCTGATAGCTTAGATTGGCAGCTGGAGTGGTTGACAAATTCAGCCGAGAATCTTGAGATGTTTGCTCTAGCTGATTTTATAGCAGGTATATTTCATTGGTAAATAAGAGGTTAACGAGTTTGTTGTGCCTTCTCAGACTGGGGTTAAGGCTTGCTAAATGCAAATTGATCATCATCATCATCCATCTGTTGAATGTGAGCAAAACGAAGCAAACAACTTTATAGTTCGTTGGGCAGTTGCTGTGATAATTGCTTGCTGAGAACATTTATTTTCTGAACGACACTCATTCATTTTGACGGATGTAAAAATGAGCAGTTGTTTGAGCGTCTTGAACTCTCTCAATTCAACTGACTATCACCATAGGTACCATCAAAATTTGATTACTTTCATAGAGAACTGATCATTTTCTTGTATTGTCAAAAATCATAGGCAGCAAATGTGATCAATATTTTTCTTACCAGTTTCTTAAATGTTATATTGCGTATTGCAAAAACAGTTTCCTATGGATCTTTTACGACAAAAAAAGTGCTACTTTAATTCAAACAGTTACTCGAACTCGTTTGTGAAACATGCGATTAAGGAGAAGAAACTCAACGAACGGAAAGGAACTTGAAGAATCACCAGCATTCGATGGAATTTACATTTGTTATCTCATGGAAATCTTATGCGATGGGATGGAGATTTTGGTGTTGCAAGTAAGCGCTCGCTGCCTTAGGTTCGTAATTAGAGATTTTGGAATCGCTATGAAATGCTGATGTGCGATTGTTTGTTTGATTGGTTGATTGATAATGCGGATGGAAACACATACCGTATCGTCACCGATATCCAATGGCGGTAGATCATCGACGTATTCGTTGTTTCCATGATTGACACGTTCCGATTGGCCAACCGAATCCGAGTTACTCCATCGATTCTTCACATCCGTTCCACTATTCGGCACGATATGCTCAACTTTTCGCTCGAGTTTCACCTCGAATCCGATCGTTGTTTGTTTGCGTTCTTTGGCTTCATGATGGTGATGGTGGTGGTGATGGTGCAGATGCGTTCCTTGTTCGTCGTTCTCACCGCCAGAATCTGGCTCAATCACCGAGTTGGAACTCGCCTCGGCGCTCGACGGCGACTGCGTTGGTTTCTGGATATCGATCAACACCGGTTGTGTCGTATTCTCGTCGATCAATCGGATTTCAATCCGCTCTATCGGAGCATCCAAGCGCTCAACTGAAAGCAGCACATATGCGCATCTTGAGTGATTCATTACTGCAAAACTTTTGAATTGAATGAATCTTGATTGGCACTGAAGTGGATCTATAAAATGAAAATCATTCTGCTATTGACGTGTTCTGTAAAGCTATCAGGGCGAGCTGTAAGGCGTTCGGTGAATGCATCACCTAAATTGCTATGTGTTGCGCAATATATGCACTCGCGTAAAGGCAATGCGATGTTTCTAAAGGTAATATGGACGACATGACGGTGATAAATTTAGCTTCGCGAAAAAGTTCTGTAAAGCATGTGGGCTGATGAATGATGTTGTGTACCTCGAAATGATGTGGACGTATCGATAATCAGCGTCTTTTCGTTACCTCCTAAAACCACCGAATCAACACCGTTGCTAGCAATCCGCAACGGTCCTGACGTTGCAAAATGCACACTCAAAAGTAGTAGTATCTCTATGCTCCGCAAACAGTTGCACAGCATCTGAAATACACTCTCATCGTCATCAACTGTAGCATTCCGCACAGTATTGATACATTTCTTGTGCATAGCAAATCGATATGAGCAGTGACAATGCGTTGGAATATTTTATCGAAATGAATAGAATACAGCTGGAAGTTTCTTGGAATGGCCATTGTTGAAATTCAAAGAGAGTTCTAAGAATTGAGCAATCTAATGAAGGTATTTCATAGGCTATACAAGCGCTCAGCGACATCAAACGACTATCGGTGTTAATTTTGGTACCAGGTCAATCTGCCTAAAGACATTTTACCTAACAGACAGTTTGCCTAACGGACAGTTTGCCTAACGGATAGTTTGCCTAACTTACGGTTTTTTAATGGATATTTCGCCTAATATGCAAACTGTTCCTTAGACAAATTGTCCGTTAGGCAATGTGTCTTTAGGCAAACTGTCGTTAGGCAAAATATCTTTAGGCAGATTGATCGGTCACGGTTAATTTTGACGAACAATGCTCTGAAGATGTGAAACGCTCGCTGCTGAATCTGAATTTGACACTTAGAATGTGTTCATTGACTTCCGCCTGTGACTGTTGTTTGGCTGCTTCGATTCTCGGCTGCTGGATTCTCCTCCTACATATTCATCGACGCAGATTCACTGATATTTTCAATCTGAATATAGTTTCGTCCCTATGATATCTTGCAAACTCTATGCACTCAAACATGAACCTAAACTCAAAAACATGAGCAAATCACGACGTAAACGTACACTGGATTCGAGTCAGTTGTTTTTTCCCTCAGAAGTAAACAATCAAAAGGTTATCTATCTCAGCATTACACATCAATGCAAAGTATTGTAATGTTTCCAGTCAGAACGAACCTTCAAATGCAATGCAAAAATTCGCTCAGTTACATAGATCAATGTTGTTAAGGCTTTAATTTGAGTTTCGTTCGCTTTTAGTATCCGAAATCGAGCACAATTCAGCTGCAGAAAACAGTTTCTTGGAAAACAAGTATGCTAAACAACTGAAGCGCTACGAATTCTCTCACAAGATATTCAGAGACGGAAAACGCTATCGCCCTATATGTTTGATATGAATCTTTATGTGATCAGTCTACCATTCCTCACACGCTCTGGTGCATCTACCGAATCACTAATACATGATTGGTCAATCTGCCTAAAGACATTTAGCCTAACGACAGTTTGCCTAAAGACACATTGCCTAACGGGCAGTTTACCTAACGGACAGTTTACCTAACGGGCAGTTTACCTAACGGGCAGTTTACCTAACGGACAGTTTACCTAACGGGCAGTTTACCTAACGGACAGTTTACCTAACGGGCAGTTTACCTAACGGACAGTTTACCTAACGGACAGTTTACCTAACGGACAGTTTACCTAACGCGACGGTTTGCCTAACGGACAGTTTACCCAACTTACGGTTTTTAATGGATATTTCGCCTAATAAGCAAACTGTTCCCTAGGCAAACTGTCCGTTAGTCAATGTGGCTTTAGACAAGCTGTCGTTAGGCTAAGTGTCTTTAGGCAGATTGACCGGGTACACACTAATATAGTATCATTGCAAACCGTCGTACGGTGGAAATTTTTCGTACCCAATCATTCACAATTAACAGGAAACTGCAGCTGTGGCAAGCCTCTGATGCTACGCAACCTCATGCACCTAAGATAGGCTGAGGCTCAAGCTCCTGATTCTAGCCTTCGGCTCAGAATGAGGTTGATGCTTGATTTTAGGATTAGATTGCAATCAATTTATTCCTTCCATTGATTTATTGAACGCAATGGGTCTTACGATCTGCACACTTAATCACAAATAGCAATGAATCGATATCATTGAAACTCTTGCGTGATATCTATTCGTTGTTAATTGTAATCATTGATTCGCAAAACATTTTGGTATCGTCAATATGCATAATACGAATGAAATTGTTTCGAATCATTTGCAGCTGATTCAGTATGATTGATGAGCGGTATTTCAGACTTTTTCAAGCATAACAATTCAGCGAGGACTCATAAGTATGAACTCAGTTGTGATCTGAATGCGCTATCAATTTTATCATCAGTTTATTTGAATTTTGTGGGATAAACGAATGCGGATAAGAGGAAAACAATATGCGAGACCGAAAGGTATTGATAATATTGAATTGAGCGAATTAACGGGTAAGATTGGGTGAGTAAAAGTTATCATAATAAACCCAAAAATATGCATAGGACAAATGGGGCAACTGGGCACGACAGGTGATGTAGATAAACTGGATAGGTAAAACAGTTCAATAGTACAGTTAAGACTGATGAGCATTTTTTTTAAATTTAGTAACGGCGAAAATTTTGTGTGCATGTTTTGCTAATTTCTCAACGCGAACGCACTGTCAACGGAGCGACTTCTCTGATGTTTCACATTGCTTTACATTAGCAAGAGAACTGACCGATGAAATTCTCATTCGAAGTTTGGCATTCAGTTTGGTTGACATGTTAAATGCATTACTAACAGTTATTTCGTCAATGCAAATGAATTAATGCGGACAGCAATGTCAAGCGTTCACTACAGAGTCAAATCTGCATGAACTAATTAATCACTCACTTGAACATTCTGCTTATATGATCTCCGCTCCGTCAAAATCGGAATCATTAGGCAATATGGGAGACTCAACACCTTTGTGCTTGCCAGATCAATAATCCAAGTTCGAATTACATGAAGACAGGTGATTCCAAAGGCTATTATCGTTAGCTATGCGGAAAGAAAAATGCCAAGGAAGGAAGAATGTGATATCAGTGATATTGGTGATAACAGAGAGGCATAAACTCTTAATGAGTTGGATCCACTGATTGAATGAATGAATGAAAAACAATTCTCTCGAAATGTTTCACTCTTATTAGAGAATACACCATTCGTTGCCTTTAGCGAAACAACAATCTAGGGCGTGCAAAACGCTTTCGGCAGTCAAATCAAACGAAAATGCTTCACAAATGGGAGCGTCATAAGATTTCCAGTAAAAAAACATCTGCAATTGCTAGTTTTTCGTAAAACGTTCGGATTTGTGACATTCGTAAACATTTTGTTTGCTTCTCAAATCTCTGAAAAAATTTTTTTTCAAATTGATCATACGAATCTCAATTTTTGGAACACAAATGCCAGGCTACTAGAGAATCGCAAACACCTTCAACGAAAAACAGAGTGAGCAAACAGGGGCGTTTCGAAGCGATCGACCGACCCACCGACATGTTCAATAGAATGGATTTGTCGACCTCCACTGCAGTTAGCCATCGCAACCTAACGTCGATGTATTGTGAATAATTAATGGGTGCAAAATAAAATTACATTATATACACACAAATCCGCCGGAATTCTCGACTATTGACATGTGGAAAAATTTCGAGAATTGAAACGAGTGAAGATGACAACAGCCAACGTAAGAATATGAAAGTGAAGACTCTCGATGAAATCTCGCCGAAGAAAACAACAGGTAAAACGATGTGACTAAAAGGTCTACTCGCCGCACACAATTGGGAATGATGGATGCTAAGCGATTGAGCGGAAAGAGTGGAAATATTGCTGATGAGATTTATGAGCCGGCTGGTTTAACGGCCAGATAACGCTTCTGATAAACGACAGCCGCTTTATCGTGAAACACATTAGCATTATCATCACCATCATCATCATCATCATCATCACATCAAGACAGAATACAACTCTCACTACACAACACACGTTTCGAAGGTTTTCCAATCGTTATCAATTCCCTTTACGACGACCTTAGACAAAAACGCTTATTTACGTCAACGTTACGCGTTAATCACGACGCCATCCATACACACACACACACACACAACTGAGTCACACGCCTCGAATTAATCAGCCGATAACAACATGCTAATTATCACCACTCCAGAATGCCCAGCAATTCAAGCCAGCCAACCAACGAATCAACGATCACATCATGTCTACTTCAATGGATGTGCCGCGCTTCGACACATCGATTAAAATAGGTGAATGAAAATAGGTGAGTAATCTATAGATGTTTAAGAGCAGGAAAAACTCATGCAGGTATCCTTTGGTCCAGTAGCCATTGATGACGTATATGAGAACAAATAATGAAAAATTTTCAAATTCAAAAGTACTATGAAAAATTTCTGCATTAGCCCACGTGGTATAATGATTTGTTTAGTCCATAAGAACAGGAATTCAAATCTTATTAGTATAATGACAATTTTGTAGAACTTATTCGATTGCATTAAAACGATATTATATATTGTCCACAAAGCAGATAGCTAACACACTTCACTAGGATACAAAAGATATAATACATCCATCCATTACGCTCGGTTCTAACTTGCCTAGTGCACAATTTGAAAACACAGATCAATGAATTCAATGATTGAACAACTCGATTGGACTATGGTATGATCATATAATGATGAAGATGATAATGAGGCACAGCTGCTCCTCAAGCTTCCATCTCTTCTTGTCAAATACGAATGAACTATTGTTGTTGGTCTCGAAACTGTCCCAGTTATCAGGAAATTTAGAACTTTTAAACTCGAGGAATCGTTCTTGAACAATACGACAAAGCTTTGGTATTTATTTCATTCTGATTACCTTTTTTTACACGTTCGAATTGAATTGAAATTTCATTGGATAAGGAAATTACTGACAGCGAGCTAGAAATTCGACTTTGCGCTCTGTTTGTGTTTTCGAATGCAAACCTCGAAAAATTGTTGGATGAATGAAATTACATTGTGACATCTGAAACAAAATAATGGACTGAAAATAGCATTGATTCTCATCGTGGCAATCGTATGAGGTTGACGTGAAAAAATTTGAAACATTGATAATTCGAAGATATGAACAGATACTTACAAGGATTGCATGATAGCGATGATAAGCAGCAAAAAATGCTCAGTTGCAATCGCGAATCAAATAAATTTTCTATAGCGAAACGCCCCACTTATTTGCCTCGTCCACTGATATGAAAAAGTACTCTCTTCCGAAGAGGAGAATAACAAAAGTTGTTTTTGACGCGTGATCGATTAGGTTCCGTATTTTTGGCATTCAAAAAATTTTGTTTTCTTATTTTTCCATTTGTCACCTATCAAAAATTTCACGTTATTGCACCTAATGATCTGAAAAACTACAAAAATCAGTTCAATTTCCTTGCATTTTCAATTTCCCTGCATCTGCTACAGCGATTTCTTTAACCAAATTTTCGCCACTTGACATCAACCAAACTGAACGCCAAATTTCGAATGAGAATCTCATCAATTCTCTTGTTAATGTCAAGTGATGTGAAACGTCAGTGGAGTTGTTCCTCAATGACAATGCCTACACGTTGAGAAATCAGCAAATTTATCAGTTGCAGTTGCAGTTGTAAATACAATCGCAGCCAATGTGCTTCCACGCCAATAAACTACCTAAAATCAATTTTCACACTAAACTGGCGTAACAGTCACGAGAGTGAGAGGGATTACGACTTAAAGACTCTGAACTTTTGATATCATTTTCGATTTCGATTCGATGTCATTTGATAAGTTTGCAAAAACAGCTGCTTCGCATGCTGCAATTTGCAAGCGTTCACAATCAAGATAAGAAATTCCAGGAAATATTTCACATACATAGATCAAAATCTGCCAAACTTATTGCAAGAGCTCAATCAATCGGCTAGAGCTTTTGCCTAGCTCATCAGAATTTCTAAGCAACTTCATCTTCACGTCAGTTATTATCAAGGTTTGTATTGTGAACGCATGTTTGTGTGTATGTGTGCGATATGTTTCGAGCCGTTATGGAATTCACGTGCTTCGCATTAGAGCACAGTTCTGCTGTTGATTGTTGGTTGGTTGTTAGATCGTTCCAGACGAATTAATTGATTGAGAGGAGCTCGATTGCCGTCAGCGAAATCGATCCGATTGCACGCAGTTGAGTTTTTGAAGTTTTATTCGCTTTCAAACTTCGAACTTTGCGTGTGTAACATGTTTTAAGATTATCGACGTCTCGGAAAAAGAAGGCGTTGAAGCGCCTTTTTTCCGAAACGTCGATAATCTTAAAACAAAACTATTAATCAACAAAATTATCTATCAAAAAATTATTAATCAATGAAGTGAGAAGTGAAGCGGTGATGAGTACTGTGGATGATTCAGTAGATTGCGGATGAATCAAACTCTTTATTACTTTAATTTACAACTCCAGCAACAGTGAATCAAAAGTAAAAGTTTTTTGAAGAGCAGAAGCAAAGCGCTATTTGTTTGCTTAGTCAATCTTGCATCTACTAACGTAAGGGGGTGTTTGGGTGAGTCATTTCGAAGGTATTTTTGAGCACTTGCAAAATGTGGTAGTTTCTAATAACTGACATCTTAAAATTTGAGTGAAATGCCCAGTTGATCGAACAAACTGTCCAAAACACTGATAAATAAAGCGTTTGCATCGAATGAATAGTTCGCTAAATAAGTCAATAACAAAATTTGACAGTAATTCATGATGGATGTCGTTAAGCGACAGGTGATAGAAAACAACCATCGTATAACGCATAGTTACATGCTAGAAACCCAATAAATCGTCGAAACTGCTAAAATTACTATTTCTAAGGCTGGATCGCGGGTGGAATCGAGCTCGAGACTTTTCGAGGTCAGGGTCCCCAAACGATGAATGTAGCGTTGTGGACCCTAGACACTGCGCGATTGCTCGACGGATCCCGCGATCGAGGCCTCCGACAGTAGGGATAGGATGCGGATACTAAGGTCTTGTAAGTGTTTGGGGCTCCAAGGGTAGTAGGAAGAATCAGGGTGCCTTGAGGCCAGTTTCGAGGTTGCGGATTTTCACGAACCCTATCATTAATGGGCCTCGAGTCTCGGGGGTGCCTGAACCCACTTTCTTTGGAACAATGTTAGATAAGATTGGCATCATACTACATTTCGAATATCATGGTCTGTGTCGAAAGCGTGAAGCAAAACGAACAACAGAAGGATGCTCAGAATTAACATAAAGGACGTTGGTCGATAAATTGATAAATTGCAATTTCGGAGTAAAGAAATCACCGAATGATTTTCAATCAGTGAATGAAGATCGTACCTCTATCAGAACGACCAGCTCTTCGTAGTTCAATACGACCTACGAGTTTAACGAACGCATTCAAATTCTATACTCACAATTAATGTGGGAAAGTTTATGAAAGATTGTATTGCAAATAATGCATTATTGCATAAGTTTCAGAAATTAATTGAGTCATAAGAGATTTACCCTCATGACATCGTCATTACCATTCGGCACTTACACATTGCAACTTAAACATGGTAAACAACATTCTCCAGCGATCACACCGATCTCACCGAAACCTAGAGCATTCAGGGAACTCAAAAATGATTTCTATCTTCATTCTGCCCACAATCGGTGGTGTGCAGCATACTACTAATGACTGATCGCTCAGTCTCTGTGCGAAATCTATGGTCTCTGGAGTGATTCTGTCATATTTATAGGTTCTGTAGGACTGAAACACTGTAGAAATTGGAGGAATTAGATGTGCTGAGCAAATGGGGCAACAAATTAGTTCATTTTATCCTATCATCATTCATATCGCTCGTGTGATCACCATCACACCAGATTGATGTTTGTGTTGATAAAAAGGGGAATTAAAGTTGTTGACAAATGACTGCAATACTATGTGATATGACTGTGAGTAGTTTTCTTCAAACGTTCAACGAAACTTCACGAATCGCACACAAAAAAAACATGAAGTGTTTTTTCACAAAAACACCGGAAATGGTGTTTCTTCATCATTTGAGATAAAAATTTTGTTTGTGCCCACTTTGTTAAATTAAAATTGTGCTGAAAACATCATTTAAATCAACGAAACGTTCACGAAATTCAGCAATTCATTCAACATCATAAATCATCCGAAACACATTTGAATAATTGCATTGCTCCTTAAATAGATCACTATAACTCCCAATTTCTCCGAACACATCACTGATTCCTCTCCTTTCATTTCTGGGTTTTTTCCCCTTTTTTCACTATTCACATCCTATAGAAAGTTTAAATTTTAAACGCGTGCAGTGAGCAATAAATGCAGGTTGGTTACAATTTCAATGGCATTGAAAAGTATATCAGAACAAAATTCGTTGTGTAAGTTTCAATAGATAGTTTGATTTATTGTGCATACGTAATGTTTCGTGGAGCACTAGGCGACTTTTTTTCGAGGATTTTCCCACTGATGTTCAGCAACACAGTTTGTGACATAAGTTCAGCACTTTCGCTTGGAACTAAACGTGAATTCCGCTAATAATGAGGAATTCGAATGCATTTTCATTCAGTATGCATTCGTACAATGAATCATCTTGACGTTATGCGGCAACACAGCGTTGATGTCGTAGAAGAAAATAAGTGAGTGATTCGATTAATTGAGCGAATGAATTTCACAAGTCTCATTATGAAGCTCTCCGTCAGTAGTGTGACAAAATTGCGTTCAGCTGGAAAAGAAACTCGTCAAAGTGCGACTCATAACTGGGAAGGAAATGTCTCCTGCTCAGAAAGCAATCTCTGTGGAATTTTGCTGGCAACAAATCAGTTCGGAAGGTAGATGCGCTGAAGTTTTTCAACTGAAGAAGTTCGAAGTGCGGAATTTTCGTCGTCTCACCCTCTGAAATCGTTTATTTCTTTGACTGGAAACAACCTTTATGAATGTTCATGTCCACTATGCTAATATGCTAAACAGTAAGAAAACTTAACGATAAAATTGAAAAGAACGAATAGGTAGTCCGGAATATAATCATCGAAATATAAAAAAAAAGTTGGACGGACAAATTTCGATTCAGTTTGCCCATCATTTCTAGTCGGATATTAGTTAATGATTTCATTTACGAGCTAACTGGAAATCAGAATCAGATTCTGTCATGAATAATTGAGCAGTCATTCAGCTGAGCATATCATTGGCTCTACTAAATACTGATAATATAGATCACAATAACGTCAATTAATGATCATTGCAGCATTTAACCTGCTCATTGAGGTCATAATTCGGTGCTGAATAAACACCGTGCGCACTAAACTGAAGCTCAGCTCGCGACAGTGGAATGAATTTACGATGGAGCATTCTAGCAAATGCTTCGAGAAAACACTTCTGGTTTGGAGCACCAATAAGCGAAGACAACGGATAGACATCATCATCCGAGGCAAAATCAACAATTAAAAGTGTCTCCGTTCAGCGAATAATTTCAAATTTTCATATCGAGTCAATTTGAAGTCGTTTGATGGATGTCAGTTGTAAATGGTCGAAGAATGCTTACAGTTGGGTTCATTTAACACAAAATTGATTGTGTTCGTTCATCACATGTGAAATTTTTATATATTTGATAAGATCGGACAATTCTAAATTTATCACAAGGTCAACGACAAATGATGTGGTTGTTGAGAGTTTGAGGAATTCGAAATTTTGGAATTCGACAGGAATTCCATAGAATTCAACGGAAAAGGGATGGGAAAAGAGTGAGTGCCTTTTTAATATCTTCTTAGAGGAGCAACATTCGAGAAGTAGTAGCAATTAGTAAGTTTCTTGCACCTTATCGTTGGATATCAATCACGCGTCATGCTCATTTGACATGTTGCAGTTGTTTTTATGTGTTCCATATGCAGTCTAATTAGGTAATGAGACGTTGAATCGGAGGAGGTAATCGTTGAGTGGAATTTCGAAGTCCTTCCACTAAGAAATTTCCTTTAGATTGGTTCCACTTTTGGAACACATTAAAGGTGACAGAGAAGAGTGCAAACGAGTACGATGGAAAAATGTTTTGTGATCATTTAATCAGCACATCACCACTGAAATACATTCCAACGGAAACATTTCCGGTAGATGATGAACTGCCCTGTTATTGTAGGTCTTATTTGATGCACATGACGGCACTCAATCATAGTGCACACTTTCGGATTTGTGTTTGTTTGAATAAATAGATTCGAAGTGACTGTTGACCGCATACCAGCAACGCATACGTTTGGCCATCGCTGAACGGTTTACACTCCGCTTTTTTAGCGAATTTCCTGCGAATTCTTTGTTTGCAAATTATTTTGGCTAAAAAGTTTGCAAAAAGAAGCACAAGTATATTTCAGTGTGATGCACTGAACAAAAACTTAGCTAGCTGCATTGATAAGCTGTTTTTTTTTCACTTATGTCCAATCCACTCTACCGTGTCCATTTGGTGTTCACTATGTATTAATCTTGTATACTGACCGCTTTATAGCTATAATACCTCCACTAGAGGGTGTCGATTTTTTCATGTCAAAAGAAATGACAATGTCAGATAATTTCAGAAGAAGCAGCATTTGAATGTGCGAAGTTTGGATTGTTGAAAATTGAGAAAACAAGGAGACAGCAGCAATATCTCAAAGACTAGAACAAAGATCCAGTCCACTTATAAGGTAACAAACAACGGAGAGGAAGAGAAGAACTCGGATGAATACAGCGATGAATGCACATGAAAAGTTTTGTTTCAGTGATATGCAACCGTCAAATCAGATGCAGCCGTCACAAAATGTATGAACGAAACATACCTTCTTTTATCAGTGCTTAGTGTGACATTCGAATGAAGAATCTAATCTGTGAAAGATTATTACTGCCACGAGTACGATGGACACTTGAACTGATCACAGAGAATCCTCTTGTAGATTCTCGAAATATCGAAGTTTCGAAATTGCTCGTTCACTAATTCGTGTTGATCACTAATTGAAGATCACTAATTCGTCGGGAATCTGAATTGAAGAAGTCGCTTTTTTCTGCCCGAAAACATAGGAGAGGATGAAATGACAGATCCTTGCAGAACTAGCTGCTATGGTCGTAGACGGTTGTCGATGAGCCGGTTTTTATGCGTTTCACGATTAATCGGAAATAACTGAATTCATCAACTATTTGTGACTTTTTTTTCGTCTTTTTTTTCTATAAATTAAAAATGAATAAGGACATTTTGCAAGCAAAAATGACAACGCAATAAATATATAATACGTTCACATGCGCACAAACAAACAAATGCACTCACCCAAATTAAAACGAACCTAAGAGAGGATCATTCATTAACTTAAATTTACACTGAATTCGTTTCCTTTCAATTAAAGTGCGACGAATGATGACTGTTTTCTTTTCGTCGCAAACATGTTGCGGGAATAGGAGTGTATTCTATTTTTAGTTACACACCATTCGAAAAACCGAAAAACGACCGACCAGAAAAGGAAAAAAAACTCTGAAAAATCGTGTAATCAATTGAACGTTTGACTAACGATGCCTGAAATGTCAGTGCACTGCGCAATTTGTCTTCATTTTATCATTTCCGCTCATTTATTTTTAGTTCAACAAGAGACGAAGATGATAATGAATGGCAATTGAGTGATTGTTGCGACTCGAAGAAATTAAGATCATTTACCGAGATTTTTTGAATCATGGAAAATACGATGAAAAATGATTTCAATTTATGCTCTTTGTTTTCGATAGTTGATCCAGATTCAATGCAGTGAGACCGAAGGTGATCGCATCGAAGGAACGTGAAGTAGTAGTTGTCAATGGGCACTTCGTGGTCTGCTAGCGTAGTTGACGATTCATAGCGAGTTTGGTGACCTCAGCCATGCATCAACTGACATCAAAGTCATTTTATTCCATAGTACACAAATGAGAGAAGCTTTCGGCTTCAGAGGTTCCGGCGTATTGCAGAGAAAAAATTTTGCAATCGTAACCTGAAATAACAGTTGTCCGCTCAAGTTCTCAAGCTCCCACCATATCTGAGAGTGCAAACCGGCTATACGCTCAATTTTACTCACAATCAGGATGGCATTGACCTTTACGATGTTGAAAAGCTGCAAAAGCTGAACTAACGGAATGCAGGTATATTACTGATGATTGAGAGGTTTTGCTTCAGTGTTGGCAGAGCGGATTGGATGTAAGTAAACCAGATCTTTATGTGCTACTAGTAGACATTTGATCTGCAAAGAGTATCACTAATAGCAGAAACACTCCGAAGTGCTCAGAATCAGGCCAGTTGTGACCTGAAGTTTGTTGAATGTACATTAACGTTTCACGATACTCCAATTATGTTATCTCTGAAGCAATTATAATAGAAATCAGCCTATCCTGTGATAAGAGTCACTTATGTTCATCATAAACTTCAGTAATCCTTGCACTAGTAAAGATTATGGTTGTCAGTTTCTTATCACGAATGATAGCAATATCATTCTAAATCAACTTATTCGATCCTCATTGCAAAATGATAACACTTTAGTGAATTAGCATTCTTTATTGCTCCGTTCATCCTGATCGCTTCTCGTCTTATTGTTAGCGATGCAACGACATAAGCAAACAGATCAATGGAGTATGCAAATGCTGCTTGATTTCATCGAGTCTACAACGATTTACACTTATTTCTTTGATTTACCGTTATTTACAGTCTACAGTTATTTATTTGTTCTTTTTTGCAAATTGCACGGCATTCATTCCGTTGCAACATCGATGAAAAGTGGTTATTCATGTCGGCATCAATCCATTCGCACAGTTGCGTGGAAATGAAACCTGAACTTGATCAATCCAGTTTATATTGAATGGGTATCAACCAAGCGGAATTCGTTCACTGATTTGAAGCTATATCCACTCATGAATATATCCACTCAGTAAATTTGAACATGAAATCCTTTAGTGAATGGAACTTATGAGGTGTCGCTAAATTTTAGGACATGAACGGTGAACCGAATATAATGCAATTATTCCATCAGTGATAAAAATGGAAACTTTTTCAGCGCATTTGAGCCTTAATTGATTTGATGAAACAACTGAGTGAAGAAGATATAACTGAATTTCTCTTTTTTCACTTCATATTGTTCGTTAACTGATAATTAGAAGAACGTTTATTTCCAAGAGCAGATTTATGAAAGCACTCAAGATCAAGCGTTCACTAAGTTTGAGAAGAAGTACTGACTCGTTCAACTGAACTGCTAAAAGTCCGTGCATAACGAAAATTACTTTGCCTTTTTGTAAGACTTAAACTTTTTAAGAATCTTCTTTACGAGAAAAACGAGCGGAGAGAAATAACTTTCATTGGGTACAAGTTTTGGCATATTGCATGTTGCTTGACGTTATGAGTGAGTGGTTTGTTTTTGTTATTGGAACGCTTATAGTTATGATGCGTGATGATGTGTGCTTGTGTGATCTGTGGAAAACACGTTACATGACTTGTCATCGGAAGAGCAAATTTTGAAATGTGAAATGTTATCGGATACCTAACGGCACGTGCTCGTGTGAGCGTTCGTTCTGCTTGACGAGAACGCGAGCGAGTGCAAAATTCTGCTAATTCTGATAATCTCTGATGAATTCTGATAATCAGATAGTCGTTCGTTGCATTGTCCGTATGTCTGTCACATTTACCAGCTATGAGCGCTAATCTAGATGTATCGTTTAAAAAAGAAATTTGACAGCACTAAGCTTCAGCAGCTAATAACTTCAGACAAATCATATCCTTATCGTTCATATAATCACAGGTGCGTTGCAGCAACGATAACCAGTCAAGAGAGGCACATTGTTCGTTTTCTTTTTTGAGGAGGAATTCTGGGATGTTGTGATAAAACGTTTTGTGATTAGACCATTTTAGTCAAGCCTACAGGTGATTTCCTATCAATGAATTCAGTCTTGATTTCAGATATTTCAGCGATCGCATTTTTAGCGAATCTTGTCTTGTAGTTCCGATCATATTTCACACTAAATTTCGCTCCCAAAAAGCCTGTCTGTCTGTAGCTATACTCTGCATTACAATTTTAAAGTCACGAGGTAAGTCACGAGGTAACCATAGTGCTCAGGTTTCATGACCTGACAACACCATGCGAATCGGTGATTGATCAGACTTGTTCACGATCGATCGAGACTCATAAACTAACATTTGGTAAAAATGTATTTCAGCTTTTTTCAGTCCTCTTGCTCGTCATATAGGTAAGGACTCAATCAGAAGCATGTTTTTCTTGACGCAATTCAAATGCTCTCGCTTTGTTTAGTAGTAAGTTGAGATCGGTTCCAACTCAAAACAAACTCGATCACTGAACATCATTACTCGTCAAGACATAACCAAACACTCATGGCTGCTGTCTGTCACTACTTTTTAAACGATGAACGCTAATGTGGGTGTATGAAACTGTTGCATTCTGACATTGACAGAGGCAGAAAAAATATTCCTTGTTGCATTGTTTCGTTTTCGCTAAGATCTAAAATCACATTCTTCAGAAGACCTCTTGAATCCACTTCCGACGACTGCTTTGTTAGTAGAAGATGAGTACAGCTGTTACCGATGTTAACAAATGCATCAGAATTTTGAATAAAGCTCAGAAAAACGTTATGAATGTGAAGTTGATTGGCTCAATACTGATACTCTTTATGATCACGGTAGCGATCGTCAAATGACTGGCGAATAATTTTGTGGCGATAAAACATTTGTTTGGCTATATTCCTATGAAATCGTGCTTTATTTATTTGAAATATTCAATTGCGTTTGTGGCTGATGGCTCAGGAATACTTTTTATTTGCAGAATTGTTACCCTTTTGATAGACTCAAAAGGGTAACAATTCTTAAGGTGAGCAATCTTTATGACAGCGATGGCAATACTACAAATTACTACAAATTTACTACAAATTTCGGTTGGAATACTACAAATTTCGGTTGGAATGCTGACATTCGGATTCCAATCAAACAATTTTGGGATGCAGTCGGGAATTCCGAATGTCGGAATCTTGAGATTGTGTCGATTCGGTCGGATTTCGATCGAGCGGAAATTTCGTTCGGATGTCATCATTACTTCATGAAATACATCATTTTCATGAATGAGAACCCAAATGAACAGTTATTTTGTCTTCAATGCAGTCAATCCACCGCATCTCTAGCATCCAGTTGAAGTGCATCGCTGTAAATTCCATTATTTTCTGGTTTTTTCTGTTTCGTCATCCTTGAAATGGCATTATCGCATTGAATTCCCATCGGTGTGACTGATTTACTGATAACGACGCTTCTAACAGAAGTATTCTCGCGTCCACGAACAAAAACAATAACAAAAATGAGACCGAAATTTTTCCGTCGACGTGAACATCTGCAAACGATCAGACGAACGGTCGTTATCACTGATGAAAATCAATGAATCACACTAATGGATCACTCATTTGCACAATAATCACATCAGACGAATACTTGCCATCGTCATGATCGTGATATTGATAAAGCGTGCAATCAGACCACATTCGAAGGTTCTTCGTTGGTATTTCGACGCTCGATGCCAATGCGAAAATGTTTAGCAAGACTAAAACACCGATATTTTCTAATGACTGCTGGGCTCCCTACGCAGTCTGCTCTAACAAGCTGACACGTGTGTGCTGCAACAAAAAAATAAAATAAAAATAATGCGCATCTATCTCATCTGCACTGATCTCCTTCCTCTTCTAGCCAACAGCCACTCAATCTTCAGTTCATTTCATTAGTCCATTAATTTGTTAAACTTTGCATCAGTCAACGCTTTACAGAGCAGCGCTAAATTAAAAGTAATGTGCATTTGGCAAGTGGTACTGAATAATTTGAAAATGAATAAAATTTTATGCCCACCGTCAATAATGGGGTATTGGGATGAATAGAGCGATTTGAACGATGCAACAGATACATCATACGTAGCACGAGCATACATCAAATGAACAATACGATTGTTGAGAGAATCCAGTTTTTGAATTGACTCACAAAAAAAATAGCTGATAAAGCAATACGGTCCATCTTGTAATAGGATATTTCCGATGGCGTCATTTGATGTGATGACTTTACACTGAACGCCACACAATCAGTGAATTATCCTCCCGAGTCTTCGAATCACTAAGAGCAGATATCTGGCTGGATAAGTGGATAAGATGAGTGAGTGGAAAGACGAGACGTTATAATTTTATGACATGTGAATATGGGATCCAGAATAAGCGCCGCTGTACACAGCAGGTGTTATTTCATAATGTAAACTTCACGTTGACGTCATATTATCATCAATATCCTTTGGCGAATTCGTTTGAACTGGGCGAAAAAGTTCACAATTTCAGAAGAATCATAACGAAATAATAATTTCTTTCGTTGACTCAAGGACGAGGACAGACGATAAAGATCAAGGAACATTCTAATAATTTGGGCCATTTGAGAAGTTCAGCATGCAGTCCGATATTGTGATAGACCGGAATGAGAAGCGACCAATAAGGAGCTCGTAAGAGTATGTCGATAAACAAGAGCCTCAGAGCCCCAAGAGCCTCATTTAGCCTCATCTGCTCGAGTCAAGCTCGAGTTTAGGCATGGACTTGGGCAAAAGCTCACGCTCAGGCTTGCACTTGAGCATACGCTTACAAACGGCTAAAATACAGTCGCCTTCGTTGCTCTATCCATGGGAAGCTCATAGGTGGCCAATTGAAAAATCTAGTGAAGCGAAAAACATCAGATAAGTTTAAGGAATCGCTGGACGTTACAATTTTGCTGCATTGCGCACTTTGGTAACAGGTCTAACTGTATGATATTGTCATATCCATCAATCACATCATACAATCCAGGTTCCAGTTTTCGGAGATGTATCGCAATAATTGTCATTCAGCTGAATGAACGCAATGTTTTTAATTTGGAGGTAAACGTTGATTCCGGAGCACGATTGAACTTAAAGGTTGAACTGTTGAAACTCTCCAGCATATCGCTTAGCCGCATCGCAGTGAACCAACTCCAGCAGGAGCGAACTGGAGTAAATGAGTGTTCAGTGTTCACAATGCTGATGGAGTTTTCAGTGGCGTGGTCTCTGACGTCAAGATGTTAGAGCTGTCCGAATTAACATAAACCATCAAATGTTCCGTCGAATGATGCGATGTGATGAAAGCACTGATCGTGAGTGTCTGAAACCATACGGTCCGCATGACATTCTCGAAAAACTCTCCAAGCCATTCTGAAAATAACACTTGTCAGAAACCGAAAAAAAACGGAGAGCCCAGAGCGATAAACCTTCTGAACGACTTACTAAACTCTCATTTGAGTCATCATAAAACGCACTGAAACGTTCCAATGGGCTAGGATGAAACGTGACTGCTAAAATTCAATGGAGGGCGATAAACTTTCGAGAATAGCTGAAAAGAGAAGAGTTTGAACAGAAAAGCGAAATTTCATTCTCTTACATCGTACCACATTCTCAAATTCTCTCAATCAATCGTCAATTGTTTCTTTCTGGCGATGAACTTTTTTGCTTCTTTGAAGCCTTCATAACTTCCAGTTGTCACTCAGCAAAGTGCAAACGTGCTCATCATCATCATCACGTCAACGTTGTTATTCGTCGATGATGTGATCTGAATATTGTACTCATGCTAAGACTGACGCCTAGTGATAATGCCAACGATTATCAGATGTGTCAAATTTCGTAACATTTTGCATATCCGACGTTCGTGTGCTCTCTAGGAATGAGATGATGCACTGAAATATGCAATCTCGGAGGTGTGTGTGCGTAACGAGATTTAACCATTCATATGATGTTTTGCTCTCTAGCAGTCTCTCTCACGGATCCACTTCAGCCGGACCCTATAAAAGCACGGATCCTGACCGATCGAAACATTTATCTCTACGCTACAGTTCTCTGATAAACTTCTGAATCTTCTACGACCACTAAAGTTGCATAAAGCTTGCATAACTTCTGAATCTACATTTACGTTTATCACATCGCCACTGATATCACTATCGCTATCGCTTCACATCATCATCTCATTCTACCACTAATAACTTTCCAATCGTCGACATTCTTCCATTGATTTCCACTTGTAAACTCTGTCCGCATTATTTGAATCAAAAAATTTTCTTTTTTGATTTCGTTCTAAATAATGGCAACGGTTTACTTCGTGTCGCTGATCGCTTGCTTATTCTTGCTGCTGTCGAATGTTCATTTGGCCGTCTCATCACCGGAATCCGAAGTGTTGCATATCAACGAGATTCCAGTATCTGAGACAACAATCAACGTGTGCGATGAAACAAATACAAATAATTCGTAAGCTTTATAGTTGCATATTCGAAGATCATGCCTTAGTTATATCATTTTGAATCGATACTTTCCAATGATACGACGATTGTTGCTGATGATTAAGCTTGTCTAGGTCAAAAATGTGCTCGAAATGAACACACTCACCAACAGAATGCAACAAACAGTGAATAATATTTCGAGGCGGCTGCATTCAGTAGCTGAGTATGTCATGTTTCATCATTGCTCCGTTAACGCGCTGTTCTAAATTTAGGTTCATCTATTGCTCGGGCAGGCTGTTGAGAGCCGTCAACTTCCATCGAATATACAAGGATTCGAAGACTTTCGTCGATATGCCAATGCGCCATGATCCGAGTAAGCTGATTTTGCAACTATTCTACGCTACTATTCAATCGAACTTATCTATGATTACGGTAACACACTATGAGGATGAACTCTGGCAAGGAAGTAGTGACGATGAATGCAGCATTTCAGAAAAATAAAATTACTAGTGTAAACGCTGTCATTCACAGTGAACAACGTGATTGTGGTGTCTTTCTGGAATCATTAAGATAAGATACTGTAACCATAAAATACTGTAACCATAAAATACTGTAACCATAAGATACTGTACCCATAAGATACTGTAACCACTTACGAACTAGTAGTATCACTGGTGTCAACGCATCGTAAGAAAAACTGTTCTTCTCTTATGATTCCATTGAAAATAATTGTAAGCTTCCTTAAGAGGACACACATTGAAGACAATGCACACAAACGCTTTGTTCACATGTACTAGCAAGCATCTATCAGTAATCACTAGAAAACTTGGTTATATTCAGATGATACCCTCAACGCTTTTAACGATCGTTTCGGCGAGTTGTCTGTGGAGGAAATTCAGAAAGAAGACTTGACTGAATTTCTGGACGACTACTTCTTGCCACCCGGTAGTGAGATGATTCCGTGCACTCCATCAGACTGGGTTCCGTATCCACGCAAGATCATGCAAATAACAGATCCAATCCTCAGACATTGGGCGCTCGATCTGAACGAAATCTGGAAATCGCTATGCAAACGAGTGAGCCCGGCATTGCTGCTTTTTACCATTGCTTTTCACCTTAATCAAGAAACTCTTTGCAATATATAAGTGCAACTTGCTAGTCAAATGCCTAATCACGGAAGGTTTGAATCAAAATGGATGCGTCAAATAGCATGCAACGCTAGTAAAAAGCTGCTAAGGAACCTGCCAAACCAGATTCACGGAATTCTATTCCCAACTCTGAATGTAAGCCTGTCTGAGATGAATATCTATTTGAGATTGATCCCAAGAT
Organism: Anisakis pegreffii; assembly: GCA_035041965.1. NCBI lineage: Eukaryota > Metazoa > Nematoda > Chromadorea > Rhabditida > Anisakidae > Anisakis > Anisakis pegreffii. Next base: position 152,889 of record JAPYMA010001023.1, read on the forward strand.
CGAGAAATATGAATCGCGTTATTCGTTGATCTACGTTCCACATGAGTTCATCATGCCCGGTGGTCGTTTTCGTGAATTCTATTATTGGGATTCGTACTGGATCGCTAAAGGGTTGATTGCATCGGATATGTTGAATACAACCAAATTGATGATTATGAATTTGGCGCATATCGTTGAAAAGTTTGTTTCATTTTACTCATTATATGAAACTGATGATGAAACTATGCAGCTGTCAAACTTCAAAATATTATCAAATGTTTTTGGTGTTCCTTCTTGATCGAACACCGTCTCTGGAAAACCAAACAGATTGCTGAGTGTACAGAAGCGCAGTGAATAAATCTTCTTAAATGATTAGCATTAAGCAGTAGATTTTGGTATGTTCTGGAATTGAACATTTCGTTTTCAAGGTATGGCTTCATTCCGAACGGTGGACGAATCTACTATTTGCAACGTTCACAACCACCTTTCTTGACCGGAATGGTCTATGAATATTTCGAGAGTACGCAAGATCGTGACTTTCTTAAGCAGATGCTGCCGATATTAGAGAAAGAGTTCGATTTTTGGCAAACGCAGAGGTGTGTCTAAATCAAATTTTTTCCATTCTTTTACTCGTCGTTTGATGAAGCTCTTAATTCTGCATGAAATTCAAGCGAAAATAAGCATTGCCCGAGCACTAAATGTAAATTTTTAGTCCTTCAATCGTTTTCTGCTTTTTTGCCGTCTTAGCAATAGCATATCAAGGATGTTATTAAGATAGTTTTGCATGAATGCAGGACTGTAAACGTTACAATGAAGGACCGTCGACAATACACGGTATATCAGTATCGCACACCGAGCAATGTACCTCGACCGGAATCCTATCGTGAGGACACAATCTCAGCCAGGGGTAAAGACAGAGAAAGCCGTCATAAATTATGGCAGGTATGGCAATGATCACATCCCAGCGATCATTAGGAGCATAAAAGATGTTCTTTCATGACGAAGAATTGATATACACATATGCACTAGAAATTAATTCTGATTTCGAAAAGGCCTGAAGTTTTGAGTGGTAAGAACGAGTCGAACTTCAGGATCTAGCAAGTGCAGCAGAATCTGGGTGGGACTTTAGCACGAGATGGTTGAGTGATGGAAAGACGCTGAGTCAAGTGGAAACAACCAGAATCTTGCCTGTTGACTTGAATGCTTTCATGTGCTGGAATATGAATATCATGGAGTATTTGTATGGGCTTGTTGGTAAGTCCTTCACTAAGTGAATGACAATTATATGATTGAAAATATCAGAAGAGCAAGTTAACAGTGATCAAACCTAAATGGTTATTACTGTATGATTTCCGAAAAAATTTCACAACTATTCAATTTCTCAGCGTTTAAACTCGATGAAAATCCATCGAACGTTCTCTTAGATGATTGCTCTCGTATCTTATCGCAACTGAGTTTTATAGGTGATCTGCAAAATGCAGTTAGATTTCGCGATTATCGTTCAACATTCCGCGACGCGATGAATAATGTCTTCTACAACAAAACGTTAGGTGCTTGGTTCGACTACAATATGCGCACACGCAGTCATAACACCGAATTTTATCCGTCAATCGCTGCGCCTCTTTTCACTGGTTGCTACCATCTGCTCAATCAGCAACTCTCTGAACGAGTCTTTCAACTCATGAACGTTAGTAATTGATTGCGATCGATCCTCTTCAAACGCATTGTTATCAGTACGATCAATCAGTTGTCAACTTTCATTAGCATGGTTGTTTGGATTGCAGAATTCGGGTGTGTTCTTGTATCCGGGTGGTGTACCAACCAGTTTGAATCGAAACAGTGAAGAGCAGTGGGATTTCCCGAATGGTTTCAGTCCACTCAATCATATGATCATCGAGGGTCTTCGTAAATCCGAGAATGCTCAGATGCAAGATCAGGTGAACTGCTTCATCATCGAACATAGAAATATTTCCCTACAAATTCAAATGTAATCTCATCCTTGATTAACACTAAGTATTTATTGCAAACGAATTTATTTTCTTGCTTCTCAATGTTCCTTGTCACCTCTAATCCATCAATCATCGCTTATTTTGTCAAAACACCTTCAGGCGTTCCGACTTGCTCACAAATGGATTATGGGCAACTATCGTGTATTCCGGGAAACGAAGCATATGTGGGAAAAGGTATTCTTATTCACCCATACACATAAGAAGTGAAATTCAATTCCCGGGAAAAACCCACAGATTGCTAAATGTTCTCTGTTTAGGATTTCGCTAACTACTTTTCATGGATTCTCTAAATAGTCGGATTTACCACCATCATGATGTAAGGATAGAAAGTAATATTCTCGTTAACCATTTTCATTCGATAGAGTTTCGTTTTTCAGTACAATGTAATTGGCCATTATGCTCGACCAGGTGCAGGAGGTGAATACGAAGTGCAGGTGAGTATCGATTTGATCCGAATGTTTAATCTGGATTGATTGATGAAACTGATGTGTTGACTAAAGCCTACCAATCGAAACGATGAAACATGCAAAGGGAAATAACATATTGAATCCAAATTTTCACGGTCTCGACCAACTTTCGTATGGAACTCATCGAATTGACATTCGGTGGCTGATCAATGCAGCGAACATTGTATTCATGAGAAAAATTTCATGTGCACTCTTCAATTTCCTTTCAGGATGGTTTTGGTTGGACGAATGGAGTCGTGCTCGACCTGCTCACAACGTATAACGATCGTATGTCTGTGCTCGGTCCTGGTCTCGATGATAAATACTCGCCGTTCAGACCACAAACGGATTTCTACTTCCGTGATGAACCCTATCATTCAGATTCGCGATCGTCAAGGAGTGCTCTCAACGGAGCATCTCAACAACTCAACGATCTCCGATCATTCACTGTTTTTGTGCTTTCACTTTTAGTCGCGTCGATATTTCTGTAAATATCATCAATTGATTCGATTCAGCCGCAGTTTCCAATAGTCATCTTGAAAGAGTTTTCGACATGCATCATTCGGTAAAGTTTCAGTGAGGAACGAACAGCCATATAGCATTTTTAATGCCCTCAGCTGTATCCCATGTAACCAGCAAGCATCGTGAGAATGTGAAATCATATGAATAATTGGAATTCACAAGGAAAAAGTAAAGAGAAAAATTACTGAATGCTGAAAAACTTTCAAGTGAGTTCCTATCGACGGAAATGAGCGAACGCACGTCAGCGTATTCCCAGCTGAACGTTGTACCAGAGACAAATCACATTACTCTATATGAACAGATTTGTAAATAGTCTTTTTTCAATTCGAATCTAATATTATACTAATCATTATTGTTACTTTAATTGAATTTGTTATCATGATTGTCATGATTATACGATTGTCACTCGCATTATCATGATTATAAATACTACTGAAAATGGTCGAATAAAATTGCTCGTATTAAAAAATGTTCAGTCCTAAGCTTTATTCAAGAAAAGTTATTTCGAAGACACAATTCAATTCGAACACAATATAAAACAAAATCCAAAGTGGTAAAATTCGAATCACAGTCAATATCATAACAGTTGTCGAATGAATGCAATCAAATGACTTTGCTGAATTATCGAAATTCACAAGAATCCTGTAAATGAGTTACTTAAGATGGGATTCATCGAATCATCCAAGTTGATTAAATTACCAAACAATGCGATCAAAACATCAAGTACTGCCTGATCATATCGAATTATCTCATCAATTACATCAGTTTCACACTGATCAATAACTCATAGAAATGCTCAGTCAAGCATTCCGAATCTGAAGCTTGATATAAACAACCCGATTGAAGGGCACTCAGTATTCCGTTAAGTGGTATAGGAAGATGATGAGAAACAGCTAAATAAAAGATTAACCTCGCTGGATATCATTGATACTGATACAGGCGTTGGAGAGTATGAATATTGTGATGAATTTTGTACATTTCTATGATTTACACATTTTGCAATGACCATTTCTTTCGATTTTCGTGAATTACCAATACTTGCTTCCAAACTGTCAACGGTTTCATCAGTCTGCAGAAAAGTTTCGCAATGAATTCATTGGTTAATACTTCACGATTCAATGTAATAAACGCAAAGAGTTCATGAGCACTCCAGCATACGAATGCAATACGCTGCAAGAATTTACTTGCTTTCGTTCTGTCTCGAACTAATCTATAGGAGCCAAAGAACCGAGAGACAAGATTTTGAGAGAATTCTTCTGGGAGAGTGCTTCGTTTACTGCACTTTTTCTTTTCCTCTTCATCAATCACATTTTGTACAATACGACTGACTGAGACTGCCTGCAGATCATCATTGAAATATTCAATCGACGATGGTCGATTGCCTGCTTGAGCGAGGATACAATTCATGTTCATCAGCTTTTTGACTGAATCACTTTTCGTTTGGTCGGTTGCAGTGTGAATTCGTCAAAGATCCGAGAATGAAGTTCAAGCTGCTTACCGTAAAAACGGGGTTTGTTGCCAAAGTGGACGGCGATCTCTCGCACTCAGATCCCATTCCTGACCTCGGGTGCTGCTCGCAATCGCTTTCTCTGCTTCGCCCAGCTTGTTGCCGTTGATCCATCCCTATAACGCACCGTATCATCACTGCAAGAGACTTGATCGACTGCTCTTTTATGCTTGCACAGGCTTGAACACGATCTCATGTAATCTGCATACAGTGGCTTTGCTCAAAGGATCCGACAATTATTCATTGATGGATACATATCTAAACTGTGAAATGTTGCGATACCCAAACATTTTATATCTACATTTGGTTTTGCGAAAATCGCTGTGGATGCAGGAACAGTTGGTCTCGATATGAATTGAATTGAATTCAATAATTACCCGCACCGTTTTGTCGATTCCCACCCGACGCCAATTCAAATACCTTACAACAACATGCACACATTCCGTATACACAGAATATTACGCAAAGGAGTGGTAAAGCAAAAACTGAAATGTAGAAAATGACAAAGAAACAGTATCGTTTCATCGTGAGGATGACAAAAGTCAACTTCTTTGAAAGCCTTAATAGAATTTTGCTGAGTGGATGTTGAAATGACGAACATTAATGCGAGATGGTCATGAACTGCAGCGATTGAATTCGCTTTTAATACAGCAAGATGAAAATCATTCTGATGCATTTCTACTCAATCTCAATGAAATTTTAAACTTTCACACTTTTAAAACACTTCAGAAACTGTCTATTGCTATTCAGAAATTCAATGCTGAACTAAAATATGGTATTCTATACTCTTATGCTGTTCATATAACGAAATGTGATGACTGTGAATTGAAGTCGACGCATCTACATGCAATGATGACGATCCAATACTTATATTGGCCCATAGTGCTGTCGATTGATTGCCGCTTGCCAGATAACGGTGTTTTTGGTAAGACGGCTTCTGTTGCTGAACCTTAAACCTTTTCATTCATTCATTTGGGCGAGATTTTCCATCCTTTACATAGCAAAGCGCTCAATCGAATGAATCTCCTCGGAACCACAGAGACTCATGGCATTCACATAGGGGAGATCTCGTACCAGTCTCGACAAAACAGTTCGAAATCTGCTAGACATTCGAAAGAAATCGCAACAAATCGAACGTCTTCTTGTAAACGTTAACTGCTCAAACGAAACAGAACAAATCAAACGATTGCGAAGGATCTGGAATAATCTCCCCCAGTTTCAACACGTCTCAGCCCATTTCTAACGAAAAGGACATGTCGAAGGGCAATCAACCACGTGAAACTCTTACAATGTATGTTTCAATTCGAGGAACGAAAATTTCAATACACCGTATCTCTATTGATCAGTCTGCACGATTACTCTTTAGCAGTATCTTAAAACTGTTCTCAGGTTTGCCTAGTAACACGATCGTTTCTTCACACTATCGGATTCAACAGATTCTCTAGTCTCAGAAAAGCACATCTATGCTCAAGCGATTTTGCTCACTCTCAGAGAGATAGCTGACTTTCTGAAGGTATCTTACTTGCTCGATCGATCATGCTCATTTCAGTATGTCTATCGATCAATCTATGCATTACTTTAGCAGAATCTGGGTAACCATCTTCAAACTATCACTTCAGCAAAATGGTTCACTCTGTAGAGGTACCAGCAGTATTCTAATGATCCGATGTAAATTGAAAATATTCAACCTTTCAATGATTATATACAATCACTGATGAGAATCGATCGAATGTTAGAAGGAAAATAAATCCGAACGAACCCTCCCAGCCTAGTATCGTCGATATAAGTGAACAAATGATATTCATTCCGAATGTTTCCGATGGAATAATGGAAAAATTTGAATCGAAATTTTATCAATCAATTAGCATTTCGTAAGTTTTGATTCGTAACAAATTATATGCAGATTGCTTATAATTTGTATGGCCACATTCTACGGCGAGACGACTTATTTACTAATCGTAAGCACATTCCTCCCTCGGACTGCATGGATTTCAAGGAACTTATGAGTCGCCGACGACGAATTTCGAATTTTTTATGAGGAATATTTATGTGAAACAGTTTCGTTTATGAGGAAATATCGCAGTTAGGTGTGCGTAGAGTTGATTTCATGAAACATAAAATGCATCAGATCCAATCCATCATTATTCTCTGACTTCGATCGCATGAACAATTTACCACTCAGCTGATACTGTTAGCGATGCTCGTGATTCTGAAATTACAATCTTTGGTTTCATTCAAGACAATATGCATTGCGCCACAACCACTTGTGTGTACCATGCAATATTGACCGATGTCTCTAATTGGAGCGCTGCTGTGATCCTTCCAAGGGATCATGGAAGGATATCTTCATGATTTTGTTGGGATTTCCAGCTTCTCAGTACTTTCCTACGAAGGATTGCTTGAGAATTACGTTCGTGGATAGCTGATAGAGAAAATTTCCGGTCTCAACACGTTGTTGCGTATAGCGAATTATACGCGTGCGATGTTTGAAAGTTGCTCGTGACCGCGAATATTAATGCATTTCAGTTGCTTTCTCCGATTTTTAGAGGAAAAAATGTTTCGTGAAGCATCACGACGGCTTAATGCTCTACGTTTTTCTGCCTGGAATAGTGCGGTGTTGATGCGGAATGGAAACAGGAATCGAAAAGATTTGAAGCGTCCTAACCTTCATGTGTCAATTTTTTCTAATTAATTTTCGATTTTTTTTCCTGTTCTTATGATAACTTATTACGAAATTTTCGATGCGAACAAATGCTAGGCAACCACAGCGTGGATTCATGCCGGTCACGGGGTTGTGACTGGCCAACAATTTTTCATTCGTTTCAACAGTGCTGTGGCACCTTCTTCCATACAAGTTGGATGTTTTGATATTAGTGAGTTGTCGAGCGTAAAGCACCGAAGGCTGTTCTTCATAATCTAAGATGGCGTACCTGTCGTTCATATTATGTTACTGACATTCTTACGGATGCCAATATCAGTCAATCCTCGTAAGTGATTCAGTACAACATGCAGATTCAGAGAATGCGTACACTGATGAAAGCAATTGAGTTCATTATCAATATTCAACAGCATATGTTCTTATGATAATTTATTACGAAATTGGACACTTTTGCTGATAACGGGTGTCACTGCCTTAGATTACCGCTTTGCCCCATGTGTAGCTGTGCAATTCGAAGTCAAATCACGGGTATGCTTAAGCCTAGACTTACGCTTAGCCCAATGATGAGGCTAACACATCTGCCTCGACTTATGTATGAAGCGTTTGGGCATATGAGCATCTGTGATGGCGTGGTGGTGCCGTTATCAGCAAAAGTGCCCGAAATTATGTGACTGTAGCGTGTCACTATGAGTTAATTGGTGTTCGAACCCGTCGTGTTATCGTAACGTGTTCGACCGTGTAAATTAATGACGTTCACGCATCAACTATGCTTCAAGTGTAGTTTGCACATTCGAATTCGAATTTGATACGTTTATCGTTGACAATTATTTCAAAAAATCAACTGAAGTCCTAATCGAGATTCTGATTTCAGAGCCAATTACCTCTCGCCTCACCGCGTGTGTAGTGTGTACGTGTGCGAGTGTGTGAGTGTGTGTGTGCGTGAACGTGTATACGAGTTTTCTGAGTCTGAGTGATTATTCATTTTCTGAGGGATTGATCTGATTGATCCGTCTGATTTACGTCTCATTTGATCCACTCAGTTTTCCACATTGGTCTATTCATTCTGCTGATCTGATTTGTGTGAAGCAACAGAAATCACACAACTGCAACAGCAATGACAATGATGACGGTTGCGGCGCTCCAGAAGGCAGCCGAGACATTGCTTTCGTCGGAAAAGACCGATGTCGCTTTATTGGATCAGGTAACCATAATCTATTCTTCATTCCAGGACATGTTCAATTGTGAAGTTGAAGCCAAAAAATTTGACTCGATCGGTGATACTGATCGACATTTCAATGATCACTCCTCCAAACAAAACTGCTTTCATGGTTATTTCGAAGAGTTGTGTAGGCTGTCCTCAGTTGAACGTTTGGAGTGTTTGACCTTTGAGAATTTTCGGTTGCGAAAAAATCAAATTTAGGTCGTTAACGTGATGTATCGATCAACTGGTGAGACGCAACAAATGGCGTCGAGTATACTGTCGCAACTGAAAGAGCAAGAGGGCGCGTGGATGCGTGTCGATGGCATTCTGCAATTCAGTCAACTCATTCAAACAAAGTACTTAGCGTTACAAATCCTGGAGAATCTCGTGCTAACCAGATGGAAGACGTTGCCGAGAGAACAATGTGAAGGTTAATTTTTAGAAAATATTTTTCTGTTTCTGTTTCGTACCGATTATTTATTAGCATTCGTGATTCGCTTTTGAATTAAGTTATCAACTGTTGTATCAACTGTTGTCGAATCTGACATTGCTTCGCCATGATCGTGAGGTGAAATGCGGTGAAAATGTACATCAGTCCATTCATCAACCTTAATCGGCAGTAATAATTTACAGAAGGAAAGGAGCCAGATTCTCGTTCCCTTCTGGAGTCCACGATATAGTACAGTTTGATTTCCATTGCAGGAATTAAGTCGTTCATCGTTGAATTGGTGATCAAAATCAGCAGTGATGAGATCACGGATCCGCAAATGAAGACTTATTTGCAGAAACTGAATTTGGTTCTTGTACAGGTGAATGAGTCGTTCGTTTGGTTTATGAAAGTTTGTATGATGTTTTGCTTGATAGCGTTTAATTGGTGATAAGTCAGTGGATACAACTGAATGACTGTGTGATGAAATAGGAAATTTTTAGATTGTCAAGCAAGAATGGCCAAAGCATTGGCCGACCTTCATGACCGATATTGTGGGTGCAAGCAAAGTGAACGACAATTTGTGCTTGAATAATATGATCGTGTTGCGTTTGCTGAGTGAGGAAGTGTTCGATTTCGACGGCGAAATGACACAGGCCAAAGCGCATCATCTGAAGAAAACGTTTTGTGGTGAATTTCAGGCTGTGTTCACGCTGTGCCATTTGGTTATGGTGAGTGATTGGTGTTTGAGGAGGATTTTATAAATTATGAACGTAATTTTTGATCTGGATTGAAATGTTAAGGATTTAATTTCAGTTTTTCTCCACAGGGTCTGGTCGTAACTGCTCACATTTCTGGACTTGCTTGTGACTGCTTTGTATTTCAGGAAACTTCAGAAAATGCTGCCTTGGTGGAGGCAACACTACATACATTGTATCGTTTCCTGAGTTGGATTCCAGTCGGATATATCTTTGAAACGAATATCATTGATTTGCTGACCCAAAAGGTAGTTGAGTTTAAACTGGTGGTTTTGTGGCACGATTTTGTTTTTCGTTTTTTTGATATCGGTGAGAATTTTCAATCGTTCAGGGCACGAAGTTGTATACTCTGTAATTGAAGCTCGCAAATCTACTTATCAGCCTAAACCAAAAATGTCTATTGATGGGTCATGATTGATTGCGTTTGTAATGAATTCCTTTTCTTTTTTTCAGTTTTTGGGTGTGCAAATGTTCCGAAGTGTATCGGTACAGTGTCTCACGGAAATAGCCGCGCTGAGTGTTGTGCATATGGAACGGAATGAAGGCTACATTGAGCGTGTCGTATCGATGCTGAAGCACTCCATGCTCCAGGTTCATTTCACAAGATTTCTTCAGTTGTCCGTCTGATTTCAATTGCTTCATGACAAGCTCACGTTTTTTGTGGTTTTCGAACGATCACGGCTAATCTGATTGAGATTCATTTGTGTGTTTGGAAAACATTCTTTGGTTTTTGAAGAAGGCAACGATAAGATTGATAACGCAATGAACAGATTGTTGTCGGGATTTGCTTGCAATTGGATGATTGTTTTGTAGATTATGACGATTATTGATCCGAGTGTTGATCTGGCTGAGGCATACAATCAAGGCAGCGATGCTGATCAGAAGTTTATCGCCAATTTGGCGCAATACCTGGGAACGTTCCTGAAGGAGAACGCTCAAATTGTTGAGGTGCTGGACGTGAATGAGTCGAATGCTGACCTGAAAAAAGCACATCAAATGGTTCGTCAATTCTGCAATTCATTGTTATTTTTTAGGAGGGGATGGGGAATGGGAATCATGATGGTTGTGTGATACGAGTTGCTCTTTCACCTTGTAGCATTGACGGCGTTCTCTAAGTGGATAATTCCAATGTAAAAGGAGATTATTTTGTGGCCAAAGCGTTCAGTTCCATTCTGGATCTGTCGCAAGTCTCATTGAAGGAATCCCGTAGGCTCTGTTCGCTCGGAATTCTCTAGCCTTGAACGCATTCTTCTAGCTGCTCATATCGCTTGGAACTGTGATATATTTATTGTTCGTTTGATTCAATATTTGAAATACTGGTGATGATTGGGAAGGAAGTCATTCATCCGGTCGTAATTTCTGTTTCAGGCTTTGACATACCTGCTGAAGATCAGTATGGTTGAAGAGATGGAAATATTCAAAGTTTGTTTGGATTATTGGAATTGGTTATGTGCCGAGTTGTATCGTGAGTTCCCATTCCAAATCGATCGGCCACTGATAAGCAGTTTCCCGATTTTGAATCGACAACAGGAGCCACCGCGCCGTGCACTCTACAACAGTGTCCTTTCTGAAGTGAGTTGATTAATCGTTAATATCATTTCGAATAATACATTACGCTGACTGAATGGATTATTCAATGAGGTGGATGGCTTGAGCTGATTGTTTCCCTGTTATCATGTTCACGATCAGGCCTTACAATTGTTTGCTGTGCAAGCAGATGAGATTATCTCATTGTTAATCGATATTGTGTGTGTGCAAAAGAAGTGATTGGATATTGGTGATTGCAGTTGCGATTGGTGATGATTTCACGTATGGCGAAGCCTGAAGAAGTGTTGGTGGTTGAGAATGAACAGGGCGAGGTTGTACGGGAATTGATCAAAGACACTGATTCAATCACGCTGTACAAAACAATGCGCGAAACGTTGGTGTATCTGACACATTTGGACTACAAGGATACGGAAATTAAAATGACCGAAAAATTGCAAAATCAAGTGAACGGACGAGAATGGTCGTGGAAAAATTTGAATACGGTAACAAATTTGTTTAGCGATGATTTACAATTAGATATTTCCATTTTTGGATGTCGAATCTGGTAATTTTTGATCACGTTGCTTCCTTTTACGATTCGTTTTCAGCACATTGGACATCCATCCACTTATCTGTTTTATTTGCTCTTTCATTCAGCAGTCAGTTGTTGAGTAGAATTTTTTTCCGATCAGAACAGAAACATTTTTTTTGTCAGTGTGATCAGAGTAAAATACTCAGTTCGAACTATTGGCTGTCTTAGATTTAACTGAATCTATCTTGGATGGTTTCATATGTTGCTGGTGAGTGTGTGATAGTGATTGTTACGGATCGTTTTTTTTTGTTGGGAATGTGTAAATTGGATGGCAATCATCAGTTGTTTATGAGGCATTAAAAATTTCAGTTGTGCTGGGCGATCGGATCCATTAGTGGTGCGATGATGGAAGAAGATGAGAAACGATTTCTAGTCACTGTGATCAGAGGTGCTTAACGATTTCTTTGTCGTTTCCTGATGTGTTCTTTTTCAGTGATATAAGAGGCCTTCCATGTTTATCGTTCTCTCGTTGTATTACACTAGAAATACTTTTAAATCTTGAAAGAGGTCGGTGTGTAGCCGAATAAAGCGATTCTAGTGGCAGTGACATTCTCAGTTCTTGACATACTCAACAATGATCCATTATTGAATAGTGTGGACATAGTTTGAGTGGTTTTGTGAGATGGCGTGATTTATCAGCGTAAGAAAATTTCGTTGATTATCTTGAATTGGTTTAGATTTGTTGGGTTTGTGTGAGCAGAAACGTGGTAAGGACAATAAATCGGTGATTGCATCGAACATAATGTATGTGGTTGGTCAGTATCCGAGATTCTTGCGTGCGCACTGGAAGTTTTTGAAGACCGTAATCAACAAACTGTTCGAGTTCATGCACGAAACGCATGAGGGAGTGCAAGATATGGCCTGTGATACGTTCATTAAAGTGGCGCATAAATGCAGAAGGCATTTTGTTGTGGTGAGTTGTGAAATATTTGCATGGTACTTTGAGGTGGGAAAGTATCCGCATATCAGTTTTAGAAAATGTGTCGTATTTTTTGTTGCTGAAGTTGGATATAATTTTCAAGTTTTTCAAGCTCTCCGTATTATTTGAATGAAAGTTGCATATTTGTTTCATTTTTAATAGATTGTTGATTTGTTCAGTTTCTTGCTGTAGATTAGGAAAAGGTATGTTGATAATTTCAGATCCAAGTGGGTGAAACGAATCCGTTTATTGATGATATTTTGGGTGGATTGAGTTCAATCATTTGCGATCTGTCGCCACCCCAGGTGCACGTTTTCTACGAGGCAGTCGGATGCCTGATCTCAGCACAGAATGACCCACCGATACGTGAAAGCCTCATTGAAAGGCTGATGCAACTGCCGAATTCAATTTGGGAAGAGATTATCTCGCATGCTAGTCAGGTTTGTCTTAGTTTATTTCATTTTTAGCAGATACATTTCTCCGTTGTTGTGTTTTTATGAGATGAATTTATCTCTGTGAATGGAATGCTTTTTTCTTCAGTGATGAATTGAGTTGATTTATATTATTCGAGTGTTGTCAAAGAATTTAATGTCTCGAAGAGACAGAGGGATTTCCATGTTGCATTGAATTTTGCTTGAGATGGAGTATTTTAAGGATCAGTTAGTTGGTTTTCTTTATGCTTGTTTCTTGTTGAAGGATATCAACGTGATGAAGGATCCAGAGGTTGTGAAGAATATTGCCAATATTTTAAAGACGAACGTTGCAGCGTGCAGATCCATTGGAAGTCCATTCCTCTGTCAGGTAGGCTCGTGATTTTGCAATAACGATATTTATATTTCATATCGTACGAACTGGCTAAAAATATTAGGTAGAGTATGAAGTGTTTGTTGTGAACAGAATTTTGATGAATTGAAAAGTGATTGATTATGCGAAACTTTTCTCTGGAATATTGTGATCGTAATCGGCATTGGACACTACGATGTGTCTGTGTTTGTCAGAAAACGGCATCGTTTCAGTTGGATGAAAATACGAAGTGATATTAGATGCCGTGGTGATATTGTTGTCCATCGAAAAATGACATTAATTAGTGGTCGTTTGATTACAGCTCTCGAAGATCTACTTGGATATGTTGAATGTGTACAAAGTAACGTCAGAAAATATCAGCAGCGCTGTGGTGGAGAACGGGGAGGATGTACTAAAGCAACCACTGTTGAAATCGATGCGTGCTGTCAAACGTGAAATTCTCACTCTTCTCTCGACATGGGTGGCGAAAGCCGAAGATACTTCTGTACGTTTGGTTGTAGTTTTTTTTTTGTTTTGATTTCCGATGCCACTGTAGTATTTGGGAGGAACTGAAAGATTCGAATCAGGCAGGTGATAGGTCATAATTTTGTGGCGAAATTTTGAAGTTTAAGTCATTGACGGAATGTTGTTTTGACGCATTTTGCATCCAAAACAATTCATTTATGACGCTGTTCTGTTTCAGGTTGTATTAGAGAGCTTTGTGCCACCGTTGTTCGATGCAGTACTGTTCGATTATCAGCGCAATTGCCCGGCTGCGCGTGAGCCGAAAGTTTTGTCGCTGTTGTCAATAATTGTCACTCAACTGCATGTAAGTTCTTTTTGGTCAGAATTTTTGTTTAGTGATCATTTTTAGGGTTAAATTGCTTGTGTGTTTATTTGTTTTGGGTTTGTTCGAATTGTTCTTTGAGGAATGTGATATGATGAGCGTGTTGCTGTTGCATCGTTGTTGCATTGTTACTTACGATGCACATTTTACGTGTTGATTTCAGTCATCGATTAACTGTGAAGTGATTCGCATCTTGGACGCGGTCTTCACGTGTACATTGGAGATGATCAATCGTGATATGCAAGAGTATCCAGAGCATCGCATCAACTTCTTCAAACTGCTCTATGCGCTCAATCACGAGTGCTTTGACGTGTTCGTGGCGTTACCCCCGCAGTTGTTCCGTTTGATCGTTGACGCAGTGGTGTGGGCATTCAAGCATTCGATGCGTAATGTGGCCGAAATTGGTCTGGATATTTTGAAGGATATGTTGAGTCAATTCGCCATCTATCCGGATCGTTCAAAAGCACAAGCGTTCTACAAAACTTTCTATATGGACATTGTTGTGCATGTGCTATCAGTGGTGACCGATCGAAATCAAATCATGATCGCTGGCTTCTCGTATTATGCGGATATTTTGTGTGCACTGTTCAGTACGGCTGAATTCGCCATCGCCGAACAGTTGAATCCGCCTCAGTCGAATATTGATTATATCTATCAACAAATCAGCGAAACGTTCTCGCAAGCGTTTCCAAATTTGACACCGTAAGTGTTTCACTTGAATATCTGTTGATACATCCACAACATTCATTGATATTTCAGTGTTTTGTTTTTAATGTGGAAATGTGCAATTTATCTATTTCAGTGATCAAATTCGTGTCACCATCAAAGGTTTCTTCTCGTTCAATAAGGACACAATGAAGATGAAAAATCATCTGCGTGATTTCTTGGTTCAAATTAAGGTAAATTTTAATTTTTAACTGAACAAATTTTTTTGCGATTGTCGAATTCTGTCAGTTTGTTCAGGTGTATGGATTGGTAATGTTTTGTTAGAGTAGCAAATCTCTGTTTTGATTAAACTGATTGGTAGATATCCATTATCTTGTCCTGAAGTAAAGGTAGTCATTGAAACTGAAAAGATGAGCGCTATTCAGAATGATTTGTCTCGTTATAGGAGCAAATCGGTGCCGATACGTCGGATTTGTTCATCGAGGAACGTGAACAAGAAATACAAAACGCGCAGAATGCCAAGAATGAAGTAATTTCTATGGATTTTTTTACACTGTTGTTGTGTTCAAAAAATTTTATTTTTAGTTTTCGCTTCTTTTTCCGAATGCGGTGATTCTGTGTAATCATTTGGATCAATACAATTCTGTATGTTGTCTTCAGGTGCCGGGAATGATGAATCCGAATGAAATCAACGATGACGATTTGATGAAATAATATGGTGAATTTGGTGGGAACGTTTCGTTATTGTGGATTGTTTGTTTCGACTTTGGGTGATAGTTTTTTTGGATATAAGTGGGCAAAGATGAATCGAACGATCGCTGTGTTGGGAATGTGGAAGAAGTTTGTTTGTGGTTGTTGTTGTTGCTGCTGATAGTGTTTTTGCGTTAATTGTTTCTGCGTTATGTACCCCGTTTGATCCGGTCATTTGCCACTGATCATCAGTTATACTTTATATGTATATCCCATAAGTTTGTTTTATTCATCGTTTTTGTTTCGTTTCTTTAAATTTTTGTATCTGTTTTGTTCAGTTTCATGTTCTTTCGATTGGTTAAAATTCTTGTTAATTCTGATCGATCCATGATGAATTGTGAATATATTTTCGACTTTTGTTTACTAGAAGTTTTGTCTGTGCTGATGCAAAGGTGTTTTTCATTAGCTGTCATCTTTATTCGCCTATTGATTTCATTTCTTTTGGAGGCTGTTATAGATTCGGGGTAAGTTATGGGAGCCTGGAAGGTTTGGAGGGACCTTTATGGAATTATAAAAAGTGGATTGTTCTGGTTTTTTAGAGGATTTTCTACACGCGCTCATTATGGTTGTTGGTGTTCACTATCAGTGCTCCAGCTTCACTTCAATGACCACTCGTACAGTTCGGAAAGTGTGAAAGTTTGATCATTTAGCGTTCGTAGACATGTCATCAAAAGGATAAGGCATGTTCAGTCAAATGAAACTTATTTGTAGCTGTTCTCTCACGCGATTAGGATAAGTATTGGCGAGGATTTTGTGGGGACGTGAAACGATGAAATGAAGTTTCAGTTATGATTTCGCGTTGAAGGATTCTCGCCTTCATTGTTCATCTTGTGTTCATTAGATTAGTTGCAAATAGTAGATGAATTACTGCACTTAGTATGGTTCTTTCGGAAGTGATTTAGAATTTCACGTTCGTTTCTCTATAGCTGCACTTCGTAACTTTTTTTATCACGTTTGATATGATATTGCCCCATTTGAGAGATGAAGTAGAAGAGGGTTATATGATGATGTTCAAAAAATTGTGCAGAACAATGATCTTTTGAGTAACTGATTTGAGTTGAGTTCTCGCGAAATTGTTGTTAACCATAAATTTTGGTGGTTATTTTGTTAAGGTTCGTTACGTGGTTTTTGACAGCGAACTGTTCGCAGTGAAGGAAAATGGTCAGGTAGAAATGATTTGCGAGAAATGCGTTCAGCTCTCTCGCATTTTATTGGCTTGTTGCACTCGTGTTGTCCGACATTTTGATCTCTTGAAGTCTATACGATTCAGCGGGATTATTTTTGAAGCGATAGCCTGGAATTGTAAAGTGGATTGGGTGAGGAAATAGGATTTTTGTTGATAGTGCGATGTGAAATACATTCGGAGTTTGCGTTATGGTTGATTATAAATTGTATGATTGATAATATGATATGTAATGATGTGCACACACGTTGTTATTTTAAGTTTTTGGATCTCATATTGTATTCTACTCTGGCGATACTCAGAAACGACCATATCTATAGAATTTGATCAGTTCGTAGCTTTACTTTGTAGGGATACGTCCATCGGTTCCGTTCGCTTTCCTTCAAAATATTCAACAAAAGATTATTTGGATGTATTGGAGGAAGGAATTTAGAGTACAGGTGCACTATGGAATGTCACGAAAAATGGGTGATCCAATGATAATACGCACAGTACCGATATCCTCCAGTTTTTCATTGGTTTCATGATTAATTTACGGACTCAGTGCAGATTGGGTGAATGAGGACTGACGGTACTTTTGTATGACTAATATGATGTGTATCGCAAGAGTAGTCTATTGTTACTATCTGTCATGTATGAGAGTTATGAAATGTAAATTGTCGAATGTGAGAGAGTGAATGTGTGTGCGTGTTGTTCTGCTTGATTTCATTTTGTCGTTGTTGTGAGTCTCTTAATTTGTGGTGGTTACAGACGCGTGTGAATTAAAAATTGATCGAAATCATGAATGAATAAATTCTCTCTCCCATAAGATTGATTGAATGAGTTGGATGTAAATAGTTTTGATCATTATTAACTTTCTAATGATTGTGTATTGACGAAATCCTTTCAAACTATCTTCATTCGCTCGCGTGTTTTTTTGTGTGAGCAGTGAGCATCAGCATCAGAAAATTGTTTATACGTTATTCTTGGTCATGTGTATCAGCGTGGTGTCGTCGTTTCAAGTCTCGGAAGGCGTCGAAGAAAAAAATGTATGGTTTATAAGATATTGGCATGTGGAGTGTGTGTATGTGTTCAAATGTTCCGTTCTGGTATTACCGAGTTACTGCACTGTGCAAAAGCATATGTTTTCCGAATGTTGTTACTGATTTTCATGACGTATATCATCGCTTCATTGTACTGTTTATATGGTTTCTCTTCGTTTATTGTTTGTTCCAGTTATCGTCGACATTATCATTCGACTTATCATCTAAGGATATGTTTTACCGGTATGCCGGGGTTGTTTTAGCAGGAAGGAAGTTGGTATTTTGACCGTTGGTTGCGATCGCATATGTGATCGAATAAACCGTCAGTTGTATACGCAATATGACCGATATGATGCGAGTGATAGGATAAGTAATGCTAATCGTACTATATAACGACATTTCCATCTCAGTTGTCTGGAAACTCGCTGGTATTGTTATCATTGCTTTCGTATTTCTCGCACCATTATTATTCGGTTATTGAAGAGTCAATCATTTTGTTGTTAAATTGAGACGAAGAATGTGAATTGTTGTCACTATCATTATATTATAATTATGGTTATCCTCATTATGATCAGTATAAACCATTATTCCGTTACATTGTTTTGTACGATCACTTGAAACTGCGTACCTTTGATTTTGATTGTTTTTCGTACGATAAAGTTCACATTTATTCATGCAAAGGGTTTGTCATTTGCTCAAAGTATTCACATTCATTCATTTATTCCAAGTGTCGTTTCACACACACACAAACATCATGTACCTCTTGCAGAGAGTTTGACTTTAACAAAGGAAATGTTAAGGATGCTTTGGAGTAGTGATTTAGCCGGATGCAAATAAAGCCATCTAGTAATTGTAGTTTATTAAAAACTTCACTCATTAATTGATTTCTCCATTGAATTGCAAACATGTATACTGTTTGTATTCACTTCAGCAAGCTATTCTCAACAAGGTACTATTGAATGCAAATGTATCCGAAACGGAACAAATTTATACTGGTGCTTGGATTGCTTGGACTTTTTCCATCTGAGAGTAAATGACGAATAGATACACGATAGTAACCACAGTACAATTTGAATATTATGTGAAGAAAGCAGTATGTATTGCACACAAACACGATCAGTAAAGTAAAAAACAATGAATTGGTGCCAGAGTTCGATGCGTTGGAAGGATGCACACGCGATTTAGACAATAGAAGATGGTGACTAGTGTTCGCTGGGGAGTAACCTTTTAGACTGTGGCCAGGGGGACCAACACAAAAAATTCAGAAAACGAATTGTCCGCAGAGACCGACCGCTGTCCCGGACGGTTCGCTCCACGAATTAGTTCCATCTTCTGCTATCTTCCGTTACTTCCATTATCAAAACGTTGGAGAGGAAAATTGTCGGAGAAGGGCTCCCCATTTGAGAGCTCATTCTCTAACGATTCTAATAATGATTGTCTATGTATCCAGTAGTATTTTCATTTCATAGATGGATTTCGGAATGAGCCTCTACCACAGAATTGTTTTCCTCAAATCTTGGATGTTTATGCAATCGCATGGACTGTCAGCCTCGCGTCATCAGAAACTAAATCGCAACTTTTCGTGGAATTCAGTCTTTCTTCTCTTACTAGCACTTTGCATGTCTCATCGGTAACACTTCAATGGTTTCATCAAGCGCAAAGCCATAAGCGAGGGATATTGCGTCGGTGATTGTTTCTCATATTATGAACAATGGGACAGACGGTGAACCAATCACAAATTATTCAGTGGTTATTATTCGTGAATAATCAGTATTTCATTGAATGCACCAAACTCGGCAACGTTAAATTACGAGTGCGCTCGAGTCGGTTTCAATTAAACAGATATGTCGCATCCAATTAACCAAATATGATATTGCCGTCATGAACAAAGTTTACTGCAGTGAGATGCGTCTCTTGGCAAGAAGCTCTTCTTTCGGCATTTGGTTCTCGACCTCTTCGATCTCTTTCGGGCTTTCGGCCATCGAATATCGTCGCATCCAATCGCTGATGTCCATAAAAGGTGATTTCCCGTATTTGTCATCCACATATTGCACTTGCTTTTTGCAGTTTTGATACTTTTCGTACATGTCCTGAATGGCTTCCATCATCCGTTATTTTATTTATACAGTCACACATAAACAGCTATTAGTCAGCCGTAGACGATCACAATTCGCTGCACTATAAACATTCCCTTCAATAAATCTTCCAGAAGTCATCACCTTCTTTACAATACCTTATACTAAAAGAGAGAACTTAACGATCGTTCGATGTGCTCAGAATTTGACTCATTTGTCCGAATGAAATTTTCTTCTTCAATTGAGATGATCGCATTGTATCAGTCAATGACATTTGTTTTCACTTAGCAGATTACTAATGTCACTAAAACGACAAGTTTGCTATCCTATCCGTTCATAATGTTCTGGGCAGTTCATAATGGTTGATGACAAACGCCTGCTAAATAGCATTTCAAGACCGCTCAAGATAACATTACCTAAAAATTGAGGAAGTTAAATTTGTTGCATGCTTGAGTTGCTCAAAACGTTTCATTTGCTCGGAAGCAAATTTATTGAATCAAATGAATATTCTCAGAACGAAACGTTCAGATGACATATGAGAAAGGCAACGAAACGAGCCGAGAAAAATCACAAGCACGTACCCTCATTTGAACATGGAGATTTATGAGTGACTGCCAGTAGTCTTTTGCGCATGTGAGCAAACCACGACTGCTGTACTCGTCGAAGAGATTCGGTGCTTTGGTCGAGGATACGATGCTGGCAAGAGACAGCTTGTTAGGTTGCATTGGTTCGGCCATAGCCACGCTCAACGATGTGGCCAGCACAAAGATGCTGATACAAAAAAGTGACAAGTCACTGAAGGAGAGCACGACGCGTGAACGTGAAGTGAGATGACGATGCTGCTTCACGGTGCTCTGACTGTAAGCGGAGGACATCGTCGAATTTTTGCATTTGCTTGAATTCATCTCTTGTTACGCTGAAACAACAGCACACTTCTGATTTTGATTGTCACTTTTCAACTTTGTACACCAACATATTTATTGATAGCTTAATCTGCTGTGATTAACGGCGCCAAACCATTCCAGCAACAAACAAATCAAACCGTAAGATTGACCAACGATGTCAAATAGCAAACGCGAGAAGAATCGAGGCAAATTTGAACTTCTATTTGATGAACAATTTACTGGTGGCTTGTTGGCTAAACTCTTCAGGAGAATCTCAGCGATTAGCCTTTCTTTTGATGCGAGCATGATAAAGGAATCGCTGATAGAATCAATCATCCCATCCCCACTATCCTACGATAACTAATCTCATCAGATAGCTAAGCTAGTTATAGAACACATTACCGAAATGCGTTAGAGTGACTTGAAAAAAAAGAACTTTCCTCAAGCAGGAAATGCAGTGAATTCAAGTGCAACATCTATCACTTACAAGTGATTGTATCATTAATATCGCGGGTACACGTCGCTATTGTTATCACGAGCAAACGCAGTAGCGATTGTTGTTTCAGTGAATAAATTTAAAAGCAAAACACAATTCTTTTCATAGGTCTATTATGTGTAATAAGGATACCTAAAACATGATAAATACCTAAACTAACGGAAACGATGTTGGCTTCAAATACTTTCGGAATACTATTCTCTATTGTTTGGCAAAATTCGGATGTCAAAATTCTATGTGGCAAAAAAAGTTCGGATCTATTCAGAATTCTTATCTCTTTCGTTAAATGAACTTTTGACAGGTTTCTTAATAAGTGAAACATTCTTATCAGCATGGCAATTTCTCCTGCCACGTTTCTGAACATTGATATTTCTGTGATAACGCATCCAAAACAGCACCAGAACGCGAAGATGCACAATGAACTTAGAAAAATGATATACTAACCATAAGACTGATGCCTTAAATATTGGAAGAGGTACATCGTTAGAAACAATCGCAAGCGAACTTCAACTTACGCCAACTTCAGTCATCAAACTATCCCAGATTGTAATCACAACAACTGATTCAAAACATCATATTCATGATTATGATAAGGTTCATGGGATTTTCACTCTACACCAATGAGTCGAGCACACCTCACAGAACTCGCATGCATCAAGCAAACACAGTTATTGGATGTGTGACTTGAGGAAAGAGAATCTAAAACATCATCAGATGCCGCCTGTTGTCACAAATTTCAGTAGATGGTGATTTGTCTTCAGGCAATGAACCACAAAGATATACGCCCAAAGAATCAGTGGATCTCGAAGTGGTCGTTTTATGCGTTTAAGCGCTGGACAAGATTTGAATTGCTGTTTCACTAATCAACTTTTTCTTGCTGACGTGAGACAGAGTTTAAAGGTTGATTGAACGAACGAACGTCAGTGACTTGGAGGAGAAGGAGAAGGAGGAGGTGGAGAAGGCGACAAAGTAATGTTTCCGTAAAATTTTAGGCTGTATCCTTTCCAATCATCATCATTTCTACTTTATTCACCACTTTTTATGAGTTGTACTTTCGTTCCACTCCACCACCGCTGAACAACAACACTTACATATGTAAAACCAGTCCATGCATAAATCCCTATTCGAAACGCCCGTTGGGATGACATTTGTCGAGAAATGTCAGCTGGTCGTTGTGACGATTCATGGACTTCAAACTATCGAACGTGTTGCTCGTCATTCAGGTGATGGACTATGCAGCAATTCAGAATGTTGTATGCACATTAATTAATTTGCGACGTAACGATGACGTATGCCTTCGATTGAGGCTTTGATACGTTTATATATGTCAAAAAAATTTTTTTGATACCTATTTTTGATACGTAATAGTTTGTAGTCCATTGACATTTCACTTCTGTTTTAATAAGTTGTAGCACTGAAGTGACGTCAAATTGAAGCATGGTGGAAATTCAGTAAGCAAATTGATTGAATGACATTTGAAATTAAATGTGAACCGGATTGTGAGTGTAGATGTATGATTACTGGTCGAGATACCACATGAAATTGCATAACGCACGATTGGGAATGTTCAAAGATACTTGATTCGCCGAGAACGTTAAGTAAAGAATGCGCAAACAAACATTAATTTAGTACCAATAATTCCCTGCAATCGTTCAGCGGATTCGTCCTCAACTATTCAAAAAAAAACAACTGAACTCAGCCGAAGAAAAAAAAAAGTGAATGTAATGATACGTTTGACCTAGTTTAGCTATAGAATCTGGTGAAATCTTATTCACCGCTCAGTATTCCCTAGGATTCAATGTAAACTATAAATTGGGAAATGTTATTTGAATCAGCTAACTCTCAGTGTAATCTTCGTCGGAATGTAGAAGTAGATGTAAGCTTCAAATATATTTTCAACTGGCTCAGTGAACATCACCTTGTAACAGTATTTTGATCTAATCTCTTCACACAATCAGTGAACTTTGAGCAGATCAAAATTTTCATTTTGCCATTGATTTGAGGTGTGAGAATCGTGATATCGAATTTCGAAAGCAAAATTCAACAACAACCTCAAATTGCACTCACAATCAGTCTAAGGGTGATAGCAGTTAGTACATGAGTCAGTCAGGCTGAGGTATAACTGGGCTGAGATTGAAGCTCATCTCATGCTGAGTTTCGTGAGACTCAGTCGAAGTCTTATCTCATGGCATGAGATAAGGCTCACTGCGCGCGGTTAATGCACATGTGACTCGGGGAGGCGCTGGAGTTGAACATGAGATTCACAATGACGTCTGCCACTGTTTGGGGCTGACGTTCATCTCATGTTTAGACTGAAGCTTACCATAGAACTCGGGCTATCGCTCGCTTCGTGGAGGCTTGTCTAATGCTTAGGCTGAGGCCCACTAAGACTAAGTAATTTCATGGTGACATGGACGACTGATGTTCATCGGCACAAATTCAACTCAGCACCATGACGGAACTTGACGCTTCATCCGAATCTTTGGCTACGGCTTGTGAAAGGATCAAGACTAAGGCTTATCCCTGTTTACGATGAGGCATGGTTTTCGCTCAAGTTCCGAACCGAAAATTTGTGGCTCAAGACATCTTCTCTTAATGTTTCATTCCGATTTTTGAATCTAAAACATTTGAGTGAAATTTCAAAAAGTTGGTTAGAAGTTCGATTCTAGAAGCGAAACTTCGATGCAAAGCATTCCAAAATTTAGAAAAATTCAGTCAAATTTCCACTTGGAACTTCGAACAGATTCGATTTCTGAGAAAATCCGAACGTTTCGTCTGGGTTTATTGCAAACTGGAAACTTATATAAACAACTAGTTCTTTACGCTCGGCAATTTGTGAATGGGACAACATAAACTTCGCTATTGGACCTATGCAAAGAAAAGCAGTTCCATCCGTCCCGCTTGTACCCATCCACCTTGGTCAATTTCGAGCACGACTTTGATCAGCGGGTAAGATCACTGAGCACTAGAACAACTCCGACACAAAGTCCTGCTAATATGAAGAAAATGCTCTGGAGAGGTACACGACTATCGCTGGAGAGGTCCACTGGATTGGATATGGAGTCAAACTGATGGGAGGGATGAATCTATCTTGTGTTTATATAGCGGTCTGAAATGAGGCGTTTTGGTTTATTAATGAAAGGACATTTAACTAACAAATGATTTCAAAGCTAACACGTGCAAACTAGAGTGTTTCGACTGGGTGCAAATGTTGATTGGTTGAGAGTTAGAAATACAGAAGTTGCACGAAATCAAAGAATAAAGATACGATCGGGCGATGACATTAACCTTTCTAATGCATCTGTTTCAAACGATTATCGAAATCACTTTGAACACACACGCAAAAATTCACAATCATGCAATCACTCAAATAATGCTCTGTTAATCTCTTATCATAATGCTGATTTATTGCGTGTTTGAAGGGTGTACATTTGTGTGTGTTCGTCAGTTGAGAACTCATTTAGTTGTCGTTTCGTCAACAATTTTACTTCGTTTACAATGGTTTTTTTTTGATAATAGTTAAGAGTTGAGGAATATTCTGATTATCTGATTAAGAAAGTACAAAAATAACAATCCTTATCATGCATTCCAGGAAAGAAAATGCGTGATAAGAATTATAATTCAACAATTACAGTTATAATTTCTTTGACACTTTATATTTTTTGAGCATATCAGACGGCATTTAACGGTACCCAAAAACTTTACCTAAAGATGTTTTACCTAAGGACAGTTTACCTAAAGACACATTGCCTAACGGACAGTTCATCTTTATTACCGGTGATGGACAGCTTGCTTCAGCAGTCTCCTTCAAGGAACTATGTTTGGTTTCGTACATAACACATTTCCCATAAGAATAAAAGATGTTATTTATTATTAATTATGCATGTCAAAATACATGAAATTAGGCAAGAAGACATTATGCAAAATTGCCATTAGGCAAACTGTCCGTTAAGCAAAGTGTCCGTCAGGCAATGTGTCTTTAGGCAAACTGTCCTTAGGCAAAACGTCTTTAGACAAACTATCCGGTCACGACATTTCACATATTATTCAAATGAAAACTACGAATATTTGATAAGATGAAACGCTTTTCAATTTAGCGGTCGAGAGTTAATCAAATGTAATCGGATATGAACACGGTTATCATATGATTAATATGATTATCGTATGCAATTCTGTCTTAATTCTCTGTCTTAATCGGTGTCCACCCTTCACCGAGCTATGTTATCATGCCTTATAGTCAGAGATTCACTCCCCAACCAAAATCATCGTCTATTCGTCCGGAGTTAAGTGTGTACAACGACCATCTAGCATTCGCCTTTTCAGATCAGATCGACAACCATTCTGATTTAATCGTGCACCTAGTCGAAGATTGTCACCAAGTTGCCTGTTTCTCAAATGAAGTACTATACAGTAACCGTTCTCGAAACTGATCGTGAGTAAAAACCTTGCGAACATTTCAATGAAATCGTTGTGCAATTGATAATTTCGCATCAAAACTGATTTGTTGCAATAAATGAATGACGACGAATACAATACGACATGAAGAATTGTATGAAATTGGATAATTCTGCATATTTTTAGCGATTATTTTCTCGAAACTAATGCAAATATGGTAGAGGTGATACTCGATAAGAAAAGGCTAAAAACTTGCGATCATTTTTGTGAATTCATTGCGTTTCCATCAAGATACCATTTTTGTCCAATGACACCGAAACCCGTCTATTCGTCCGTACTTAAGGTTGAGGAACACTGCTCTGAAGGAGCCATTCACCATGTAGTTGTGATCAGAAGTTACATGCTCTTCTCCTTATGTAATCTACCACTATTTTGCGAAAAAACGAAAAACTTTCAACAAAATAATGGGAAGAACTGATATATGCATGTTGGAACATCAATAATAGCAGGTGTTTGTACAATTGCACAACATCAGTATGTCGCATAAGGTCAAGAGTTCACATGCAGAAGCTTCGATTGGCTCGCACAATATGTGTTCATTTGAGAGCAACCATGTCATTGATCCACATTTGTCTGGGGAGCACCTCTCATTTACATTCTTCTCATTTACATTCTGATGCCATGAATCGCTCATCTTTCATTTGCTTCAAAGTTTCCATGTTCACCTTGCTTAAAATTAGTACAACTCATTGCCAGAGAGGACTAACTGTAAGAATGGCCCAATGAAAGCGCTGTTTTTCAGACAAACGTTTCAAATCATTCGAATATTCAAACTGAAGTCTGGTTACACGTCAAAAATTCATCATTCAATGAATTGCTTCCCTTTGAACGATTCATGAGTTTCATGTGCCATAATGCATTTCCCACCTCAACAATATATGCCCAGTTTTCAAAACATTTTCCCATCAGTCATGATAGCAAAAACGAACAAAATGATGGAATCCTTGTTACAGTTTATAAGAGATTCTCAAATCACACGACGTCTTATGAATATGCGAAGACATTCGGTAACCAAAGAATTGTCTGGTTGGAATGGGTTCATTGGTTGAGAGGAGCTGAATTGAATGGACTTTTGAAATTACTTTTACGTAATGAAACCAATGATAACGTCGAATTGTATTGTAAAGACGTACAATTGTCTTGGATCATATTCGACTGATCATTACCGAATGAATGCCTTTCATATTAATTCGTTTATGAACAAATTAATTATCTTCAAAATAAAAAGAAGTGAATGCACTTTGATGAATAGTTTTGAACGTTTGATGAACAAGCGATTCAATTCAATCGTGCTGTCAACATAAGGGCAAACTAGGTTCACAATCACTTATAAGTATTTACAGGAAATTTATGATTCCAGTTTTATTCAAAAACAAGACGAACAAACATTAAAATTCAACTGATTTGTTCCAGTTTTCATACTGATTTCCGCTGCACTTACGTTTACAAAAAACATCCACATAATAATGGGATCAATACAATAATAGTGTTATGACAAGCAACCGACTGAAAGAATTTGAAGCTCACGCTTTAAAAGACTCTTTTATTTTCAGGTAATCAAAATCTACAAAACTGTCCGAAACGATCATCTTCAGCATGCTCTTAAGATTTCAAAAGGTCAACATTCGCCTGATAAAAGCTTTCCACTTTCTACTAACTTTCACCATGAAATTTTTTTGTTCGTAGATGGCATTGAAGTGAACACTTCTCATCAATTCCAGAGTGCACTGGAATAATTACGAACTTGTTACTGGTCAATCATGAATTTAAGATTCCCATACACTCTGTGTTACCATCGATTAGTAACACTGGAATTCTTTGGTTGGCTTTATTCATAGCATTTTCCGCAGAATATGTCTCTAGATTTAGAGAGAATTTTCTACTTTCACAATATATCCGCTAACATAGTTTCGCAAGCATTTCATTGCCACAATGGACGACTGAGATCTACAAGAGATCACTGGAGTGCGATAAAATTGGGCATGCAAACTCCAGGCAAGAAATAACCTTATTAACGGCAAAACCTTTTCAAGTTCTCAGCAGTGTTTCAAGATTTCTTCGAATTTGCTTCTTCAGCAGTACGGTGGTAGCAGATAAGTAAATGTTTCATTATCAGTCGCTCGCCAATGGTTCTCATTTCAATATTGTCATATATTATATTCTTCTCAATGAGCGAATCACACTTTGAGGTGGTAACTGCTGGCTCGGGTGATAAAAATGTGGTCATTCACCGCGAATTACTCACATGAACGAACAAGCACGAATGAATCACTCACGGCATCCTTATTAGAGCTAAAAGCTGCCAAGTTCTACTGTAATAATTCAATTTTGCTGATCAATTTGACGCTCATGTATGAAAACGAACATAGCACTATAAGCAGTTGCAGATTATCCGTGCGAATTTTGCAAAATGAATTTTTGAGAGATCTCACGAATACGAAAGTAAATCCGTGATACGAAAGTAAATCTTACGAAAGTAAATCCGTGGGCAAAAAACCGAAAGGAAAACATTTTGATGTTGAATTCTGAAAGTTTTATGAACTATGAAACTGACTTCACGCTGCAGATAAATAATAGTGCAAAGGAAATAAATTTAACATATTAAAGATGATACTGTAATGTGACATTTCAACTTAAATTAATGAAAAAATTGGTGAGAAGACTGTAGCGAACTGCTGGACCGGGCATTGAAAAGCTCAGATCACGCGTCCTTTCACTGAATAGTAAACAGTGATGACATCCGATTGAAAGTTCAGTTATGCCGAAATCCGATTGAATTGCTTTTTCAAAATTTCAAAAATTCAGTGTTCCGACCAAACCACAAAATTAATTCTCTGCTCAGAATGTGAATCTCGGAAATCCGATCAGAATTTATCAGTTTTTACCGATTGTACTTCGCTTTATTATCATCACTGCTCGCTAAGCAGTAAATTTTACAACTGAAGAATGATTTGGTCAGTTGCGAGAACTGCGATTCATCGAGAGCAATGATTATTCTGAAAAAAAAAGAACATCTCGCTGTGTCGTTGAGCTAATTCGTCATTCTTCAATTTATGGGTGTGTTAAGTTCACATCATTCCTTTGAATGACAACAATCGCAGTGTGAAATTTTCGAGAGTGAGAATGCCGGCTCATAATGAGCAATTCACAGATCTTTTATAATGTGAATGAAACTTTAAGAAATTCACAAAGAAGCTTATAATGAGAAATTCACAATGTAGTTAGTTTATTCTCATTCGTGCGAATTCGGCTTAAGCATAATCCAGAGCTAATTTCCCAGGTGACGATTAGGCTTGCACTCGTCATACTTTGGCTGAGAGATACATTGGTGAGAAGACGGTAGCGTTGAGTTAAGATACCTTGATATGCTCACTGAGAGTTAAGATACCTTGATGTAAATTGTCAAGAGTAACAAAATGATGACTGAAACACAGCGATGAGTGAGTAGCACGATGACTGTTCGCTGCTATGTTCACAACGACGACACTGAAGGATCACGAAGCATCTGGTTGTTTTCATCATGACCACCAGTCACACACACATTCATCGTAAAAGACAACCGTTTTGGAGCAAACAAACATGAGAATGATTCACTTTTGGTGAGTAACCAATCGGCGCTTGAACCCATTTTCGATGAAAAGTTTTCTGATGGATGCACTGCTGCTATATTGATGGAATATTGTTTGAAACACTTCGTTTCGTTGACTCGATGTTGCACTATAGAATGTTGTATTATATAGTGCATCGAGTCGATTAATTTGACAACTTTTCGAGAAATAAAAACGAAAAAATTTGCATGGCAAGGCAGATTTTTTTCGTCTGATCTAATATTCTAGATATCCATTTAATATTCTCGATGTTTTTCTCATCTGTTTAATTCTGTGAGAACTTTAAATTAGTTTTTTGACATTTCTATCGCTTCTCATATCTGAATCCGATGAATTAATTCAGTACCTTTTCCGCATAGATGACTCTTTGATAAATTCACAGTGCACAAAGAGCCATTAGTTTACAGCCGGTTCTTGAACTTTCAGTTTTTTCCTCGAAATAAAACGTTCTGTTTCGGAAAATTTTCTCAAATTCCAACAAAATTCAGTATGTCACGCTATTGCACAAGAAATAAAGCATGGTTCGCGCAAATAAAATTAGATTTTAAAAATTCTTCAACAGAATAGCAATATAGTTCACTAAAACACTATTGAGTAAATAAGCATCGTTGAAGATGCACTAAACTGTTCACAGTAGGTGAGGGTGGTTAACCTCTAAGACGGCTAAACGAAAGCTATCCTAGACTTTGGCTTAAGCTCAGGCTGCTTCACCTCGATTCGAGTTCAGATCATCGCCAAAAAGGACTCTAGCCTCAAAAAACAAAGATACTTTCACCATGACGTTTCACATCACAACTGGTCCAGTTATAAGTAGTGTTCGTTGAGGAACGGGATACCCGATGGTGAACACGGGGTGCGCTAACTTTTCCTCGCAATTTGCTTCCCGACTTTTTTAGCGGGGATCCCCCACCTGTCCAGTTTCCTCTTCGTGATATCCCCCGTACCGTCCGAAAAACTGCTCCACGATGAACACTAGTTATAAGTATGGCGACCATTAGTTATAAGCAAAAACGATTCAGTAACATCTTTCGATGACCAACCGATGTAAGCTCATGACGATCTTTGTTTTTATTGAGAGGATGACGATAATCATGATGCAAAGAGAGGAGCCAAATGAGACTCGATTATGAGGAAAAAATATTCATTTGTTAGGATTACTGTACTTATTTACTGATTGAAAAATGAATAAATCAACAAACGTTTCAGCAAAAGTGCGAACAAATCAGTTTAATCATGCAGAAAATGTCAAACTGATTTGCATTGCACACACTCAAAATCTGCTTATTAAGCGATTTATTGTAAATTTTGAATAAATTTTATTTTGACATTAACCATTCACGCTGATAAACATCATTTTATAGATTTGGTAGGGATGGCAACCGGTCAAGTGGATACCGGCCAGCCGGCGGATGATGCTGGGCCTAGCAAATTGCCTCCACCGATTTCATCTCCATGGCATAAAGCGACTTGGGGTTAGTGATATGGCTTATGAGATGAGACATGAGATCGACATGAACTTCAACCTGTTCGGTGACCATACGAAAGCACTGAATGTTTCAGGTGACTGGGAGTTCCTGCCGTTGGTTGATTTTGGATTAACAATTATGCGAATGACACCATCGAAAAAATTAAACAAAACGTATATGCCGGCTGCAGAATTGGTTGGTTTAAAGCTGGCTGATAAACAATCCAGTTCAGCATCTCAGTTGATTGAGTACTGCTCAGCTGCTTCTTATTTGATTAGATACATTGCTATTAATGCAATGATTATCCCATGATCAGTTGCATTTGCATATCAACATTAATATATTAAATCTTCCAACTGATCCACGTGCAGGCTGTTTACATTGAGTTGTTTACACGATGTTGTGTTATCAAATTAATTGCTCATCTTTGATCAATATTGCATTGCAACTAATCAAAACAACCTCGAGGCATAGTAATTTCGTGACATTACCTCTTTTTCATTAATTTTTAAACCTTCCTAACTTAGCTATGGTTGAATTCAGGAGAAGTATCGTTATACGCATGAGCGTAGTAATGTGTCTCTGTGTCCACTGCAAATATTACGTGGCTTCGGTGCACTCCATCTGATCGCCGATGGTAAAACGGAACAAGCGATTTCGGATATTATCACACAAGGTCAGGAAAATGTGATTGACGGCTGATCAAATGGATACGAAACTTGAAAGACTGGGAAAGAGTTTCGAAAGCTAGAGGAAATGAACTCTCGTCATGATGCTATAGAAATGACGTCGAAAGGCTTAGGGTTAAGAAGTGTTCTGTGAACGATGCTATCGGAACAAGTATTTCTTTTGCAGAACATGCTCAAAAAACTAGCCAAAAACCTAATCAACAATTACAGCTGATCACGAGTTTATGCCTCTCTGTCATCACCAATCTCATAAATATCACATTCTTCATTCCTTGATATCCTCATTTCCGCATAGTTAACCATAATAGCGTTAGAAATGCTCAAATGACGCAAGTTGACCTTCAGTTATATCATGGATAAGGGAATAATCTGACTGATAATCGCACCAATCATTAGTTGGAATTTTTGCATTAGTGATAATTCCTTCGGCGTTTATTTTTGCGATTGCACTGATTTATATCGAAACACAAAGCATTCATAAGATACAAACACAACAGGGAGGAGATCCTCCAAGCAAGATATACGAAAGTTATATTTCATCATCCGAATCGATAGTGCATAATATCCGTGTACATCTTATGCATATTCAGCTAAGTACAGATTTAAAGGTTGAATTTATGTATCACTTTGGTGTCCCTCACGAATCGTCTCTTTCGCGTTCCGTCGCGATAAATTCAGTTGAAATGCTGGCATTTCAGCAGTTCAGTTCGCTTTTCACTTTATTTAGTGTTTATTTAATTAACGATTCAATACTTTTAGCGCTGAACGGTTACACAATATCGAATCGTATGAACGTTCAAGATGAACTAGCCAAACTCTACAGTACTTTTTTCGAGCCACTCGGTTGCGCTATTATCAGAATTTACATGGAAGATAGTCACATCTTACCGTTTGATGAGCAACTCCTCAAAGTAGTTGATTCAAAATATCTGGAGAGGGTTAGTTAATTCAAAATATTTGGAGAAAAGATTAGTGGAAATTCTCAAAATTATTCTTACTGCTTACTGAAAAATTTATAAGTTTGGATTGCAAGTGACCAAAACAAAAACTGGTCGTGATTTTTCGAAAATCTCATGAATGGTTCAATAATAGAAATAATTTCCTAAACTAATTTTTGTCGCAAAGCCTGTAGTAATCACATAAGGGTTATATCGTAGTCTACTGATATTAATATTTCACCATCCGTATAAAATGTTCTATGACGGACCTTCTTGACGAAAAAAGTTAACGCACGCTAATGCACCGTAATGAACTGACTTGGTGAGCGATTTGAGTAATGTTTAAGAAGAAACCAGAAAAAGAAACGGAATCTGAGGAAGAGAACGATAAGAGACGAGTGATAAATCCGATGTGCTTCGTAATGAATCCGACTGGAAATACCACCGTTGCAACGATGGAACGCGACATGCTGGTTGGTAGCAAAACAATTCATTTCAACTCAAGCCTGCTGATCGAGTGAAAACCCGTTATGCCCTGAGAAATTTATGCAAATTCCCGATTTTTGGCACGATTAAGCACTCAATGCAGTTACTGCTCAAAATGCTCAAAATTCAGCAACAGAGTTGATTCAAAATATCCATTTTTGATCGTTCACCTTTATTTTGTTACTCATGATTCCATTTAGACTTTGAATTATAATAAAATACTTTGAAGGACTTGAGGGAAAATATTTGACGCATATGAAAGGTGTTTTTCATTTGCTTAGTAATCTTTCGATATTGAATGCTGTTACAAGTGAACGTGATTTCAGAAGGCCTCAAAAGGACGCATCCAGTATGCGATACGTCACGATATGCCTCCAAACTGGCGTAGTCGACTTTCACTAGTGACAACATTCGATGGCACGTTCTACTGGCATACACCGGCACGAGTCGATGTCAAGATATTGAATTTCTACGAAAGTTACACCAAAGATCCAAAATATCGTTCAGTGGTCAGTTAGTCTCTGCATTTTGTTCTCGAATTGCTATCAGATCACGCATCGATACTGTAAACAATGCTTGAAGATATCAATTGTTCATTCAGTGTTCTTATACACAATTGAATGTTACTATTCGGGCTGTTGTTGATTTCAAATTCAAATATACCGAAAATGGCATTTATTCGCGACACTTCAGGTGAAAACGTATTGTTGTGATGGCTCGTTCAGAACGTGTCTAACGACTCGAGGCGTGCGAGTAGTGGAACTGGATTCTGAAATTCCAAACCTGAAAATGTACGTTCCATGAGCACAGCAACTATGTTGCGCTTCTGATTGCTCGTTCAAATTTATAACTTTATAACTACGCTACTCAATTTTGCGTGTTCGCATCGATTTCATTCAAAATGTTCTTTTTTGATCATTCAGCGCTGTGGACGCTAACGAGAGGTGGTCGAATAATTTGTTGAATTTCCGAAATTTAGGTATATATTTCAACCTACGAAAGAAGAATTCACCAGTAAATTCATGAAAAAATTGAAAAGCGAACACGTACAACATTTCATTGATGAACTCCCATTTGAGAGTGAACAACACAAGGTTTTATTTCTTCGCTCTGAATTCACAATAGCATTACTGCTGAAAAAATTCAGTGCAAATTTGATAAGCATCATGAGATCAATTCTTTTAGCGATACCGTCAGTTCTTCGAAATCCACCGTTCTTCGAAAAATTTCAAGCTGAAACATCTATCGTTTACGTCTTTGAACTTCATTGATTCTGTGCATTGACACAACTGAGCGATAAAAACGCAACTTTTCAATTTGCAACAGAAATGAATCAACTGAGTTGAATTAGAGGCGAAGTTTAACGATACACTGCCGTTGTAAGTAATTGCGCAGAGTGCATTTGCAGGTTACAATACCACAATTCGTAATTGTCTCACCATTGAGTCTTCGATCGGTGTTCAATCAACCGTTCAGTTTGCTTCGCTGGTTTGCTCCGTTCCCGAAAGCCTATCGAATATTTTCACCTCAAAAGGCGCAATTCTCAAAGATTATCGGTAAACCAGAATATTTGGGTGCCACCTATACGTTCCCGTTGAACGATCACTATCATAAAACTAAATTCTCTGTATGTTCGATTTTTTTACATGTTGTTGGCGTTATCATGAACACATCATGAACACTATCAGTGATTTGTGCGTTTGATGAGCTTTCCGTACACGTCAAAAAAGCGGCGATGTATCTATAAGATTACAGTAATAAGTGTTTATTTACATCAAAAATTTGTCGTAGAGAGTAAAGTCCGAAAGTCTTCGATTAGACGGGTTCATTTGCTTGTCGGTGTCAATCCTCACACTGAGAATTGACTTATTATCTATCGATTCTTGAAAGTGCTTTAGTGTAGTCCCAGTGAGGGCTGCTATCATGAGACAATTGCAACTGAATGGTATTGTTCTGCAGTTGAGAACTGGAAAGCCTGAAGCACCACCAACGGCTGAAGAAGGTCCAAAAAAACGTAAAAGCGATGATGACAGTTCGTTTTCTGTCACTGCTCAATATATCAAAAAATTACATATCTGATTGAATAGTATTCTGAATTCACGATTTTATTCTTCAATAAGAACCATCATTCCAATCAAACTGCTGATATTGTGGTGCGGTTCAGTCAAAGTTGAATTTCCATAGCACGTCATTTTTGGATAAAACGCTTCCATATGGATCTCGCTGAATCTTTCAACGAACCTACTTTGGTTTCTAAGTTCACGATCGGACTTTTATTCAGAGCAGAGAATAGCGTAATAAAATCAAAACTTGCCGTTCTATTTCGTTACGTCCATCCACAAACTGTCTGATGTGATTTGTTTTCCTATAGCACAAAAAGATGAGCCGACTAAAGCACCGATGCGTATCAACAGAGCGTCTGCAAAAATCGCAATCATCACAAAACCGGGCAGGAATGCTGAGGGCAAAGGACGTATTCTGATAGGAGTGCTCGAAGTTCGTTTACCCTCTATTGCGCCACGATTTGTCATTGTTTTCATCAAAATCTCCTGAAAATTTTCATGTTTCATCGAATTTTGGTTACAGTCATGAAAATATCAGTGTTGCAGATAAAAGTATTTGCAAAAGATCATTTCTAGATGCCTTTTGGATAGCTGAAAGTATGGTCGTTGTTCTCTATGATTGCTTATAATTATTTGAACTAAATTTGAAACTTGAACTAAACGAGCTTTGCTTTAATCGCTTTTTTATGGATATTGCTGCCTTCACGAAATTCTCCTGCTTTTTTTGGGTGTTTCTCTGATCATGGGCACTGCAGGATGATGGCTATGAGGGCTTGCACGAATATGCAGGGCACAATATCACTGTGACAGAATGTGGTGGTGATCAGACGAAGTATGATGAACGTCGACGAGGATATCGTGCATCCAGTTCTAAGTCGGTCCATCTCAACCACTTAACCAATACTTGAAATTGCATGCAAAATCAATCCTGCTATATCTTATGACATGCTTTTTCATTTAAAAAAATCAAATTTCACTCATTGAACCTTTCCGTAGACAAGTAAGTCATCAACTTCGTTCGATTCGGATGAATACAATCTGTGGAACAATCAAATGATCGTTCTCTGATCTGCTTATTTCAGGCGAGCGCGTCATAGAAAGGGTCACAGGACATTATCGGAGCAAGATGGATCTATTGCGCCATCTGAGCGACGCACAGCTGAAGTAGCGGTACTACCCAAAAAAGCGGTATCCCACAAATCGCCACCACCCAAACAGTCACCTGCGGCAGTCTCCATGACCGCACCGAACTCAGTACCATCCAAGAATGTTAGCAACCAACAACAACTAAAACAACAACAACAGCAGCAGCAGCATTCGGCGTTGTTGTCTCCGGCAGTCACACAACGTGGTTCAAGCAGCGCCTACAAAGAAGTATCTAAAACGCCAATGAATTCATTGCAAGACTCGAAGAGGCCGCCGTCTGAGACTAAATCGTCGACAACTCCCTCAGCAGTCCCACCTCAACAAACACCCCCAAAAGCATCAGCACCTGAAAAGAGTGCATCTGGATCCCCACGATCCCCTTCACACAAATCGCACAAATCACGCCGTTCCCAAAGGTCACGTCGTTCTCAAAGGTCACATCGTTCCCAAAGGTCACAGCGTTCCCAAAGGTCACAGCGTTCCCAAAGGTCACAGCGCTCACAAAGGTCACAGCGTTCGAAAAGATCACGCCGTTCGAGAAGATCACATCGATCGCGAAGAAAATTAGATCGATCACAGCGTTCGCTTCGTATGCTCAAACGTAGTATGAACTCGAATCCGATGGCAGAAGATCGCACACAAATATTCGATCAGAACCTCAAGCAGAAGTCCATTGTTGAGAGTGTACCGCTGGATCGAGCAAGCAGTCTGAATAAGTCACAAATGGAAGACGCAGCTATTGGTAAAACTCAAGTGGAAGCTGATATTCCGGATGCTGATCAAGGAGGCGGAGAGAGTCAGGTGATAAGCTGATAAATATTGACAAAAATTCATGAATCATCCGCACAAAGCCACGTGAAATCCTTTATGGAATGATGTGAGAAGGCGATGAGAATTTTTAGGAAATTCATCAACATTCTACATTCAAAAGTTTGCAAATTTGAGTGGTGGATTCAAAATCTTTAAAAAATTGCCAAAATCAGCGAGATTTTTTGATTGTACAGAGCAAACTTGTTCTATTTTCGTTACATACAATTTCTCTCTTAGGCAGCCACCAGCAATCGACCAACCCCGAACGAGCCGACGACACATTCAGACGATCGAAAGCCTGCAGGCTTGGATTTGCCAGTGGATGATTCACAGGTCATCAGATCGCATCATAAGTTCCCTCTGGATTTCATTTATCGCCTGAGAATATAAGTGTTTCATTTCGTACTTACATAATAGGGAAGTTCGAACTGCACCAACGGTGTTACGTTTTCCAACTATGAAGGCAAGGAATACTTGATGTTCTATCCAAATCTAAATTTGTTTTATTTTTAAACGTATATTAATGAAATTACCTCATTCCAGGGGGAAAGTGATTCCGCTGGCAATAAACCGAATGGTATTTTTTAAGGAATGTTTCTTTTCTTCTCGAATTTCCACCTGAAATTCCAATTCCCAATATGGCAGTTGTACGAAAACTATGTGAGAAATGAATCTTCCAGTGATTTCAAGCATGATCGTGTGTATTCTGGGTAATCATAACGAATTGCAGTCGAGACGCTCAGATATGTTGTTCAAGCAGAACCAGTGCCGTTGGATCGACAAGATCGTTCGATTAGGGCCGAAAACGACGAAAGTGTGGATGTGGAATCACGCTACCATCCGCCAGATATTCATGAAAACGGTAGATCAACTTTTTTTTCTATCTTTATTCACCTTCTTTCCTATCATTCGATACAAACTCATGAATCTATATTCTGTTGTTTACGCATAACTTTGAGGATTTAAATTGAGCTGATTACGTGAAATCTGAATGCTGCAATATCTTCGCCTTCGAGACGGTTTTCTGACTGAAAATCCGTTTCACTCTCAAAAAAAAAGCAATTTTTGAAAGAGTTCCGATTGCAGAGAACGATTACGATATCGCTATCAATACTCCCTTCCTATACATCGTGGTTGCAAATTACCCACAAAGAAATCGTATCTTCATCGTTTGTATGGGTCAATTTGTAAGTTAATACCATCCGAATCGCTTATCCGAGTTATTTTTCATGCAATTTCCTGAGCCTCGTTTGAGTGGAACAGTGTTACGTACTGGTCAATTTAATCTCGTCCGCTCCAATCAGCCCCTAGTGTGGGCTCGGACCTATTCTAAGGCTTACGATAGGCTCACAAGTACCTAAAACACAGCAATTTGTACACTCGCACAATTTGTATCACTGATATACTCGCACTTACCTTCTGTTATCACTCAAATCGTTATCTCGCTCAGGGTCGATCATCTCAACATATAAACTATTCAGATTCACTCCAGACTTATAAGCTCTTCAGATTTCCAGTCTGAGGATGATTTATTTGAGTGCAGTTAAGTAGATCGTCTCTTCTCAGTAGCTCTTTGAACAATTCTCGAAGGATCACTTAGAAATTAATATTCGTAAGTTGAAAAAAATTCGTAAGTTGAATATGATCGTGAAAATTCTTTATTTTAATCGAGCAATAAAGTTTTCGGTTCAATGAGCTGAATCTGTTGATAAGACGAGCGATTTTATTCAGATTTTCTATCGAAATTCTCTTCGTGCTCTTTCTTCTGATCCAGTTGAGTTTCTGAACTTTGCATAGTGCGATTTTCGATTTCAGACCAATATAACTGAAACGAATGAGGAGGAGAAGGCAAGCAAATGCAAGGATAAGATGAAAGGTACAAAAACTCAGAATGAAAAAAGTGGGAAAGAACGAGTTGAGAGCTCTGAAACAAATACGGACAAAAACTTCAAAAACAAATCCAAGATAGAAATGGCTGAAACGCAGCGAGATGATAATGCATCCAACAAAGACGGCAGTAAGTCGAACAAAGCCGGAAAAGCCGCAGATCCGGTGAACAAGAGTCAAAAGGATGACAAATCCGCAAAGAGTACCAGCAAGAAGGAAAAAAGTCCTCAAGATAAAAGCAAATAAATTTTACTCACTCCATTATTTTGCGCCACTGACACCAGGCGATTAGATTTCAAGTGAATTCACTGACTGAAGAGATTTCTCCTCATATGTACAACTCACTCCAGATAAGATGCTGAATAATTTGATTGATAAGAATCTTACTGAAAAATTGTATTATTCATTGTCGCCTAACTGACATTATGCATCTCAATCATTCGTTTAATAAATTGTAAGCTTTTAAAGCAACTCGAGGCCGAATATTATTCATTTTCACCGCAATGGACAATTGAATTCTATTACTAATGTATGAAATACAACACCATGATTTCTCACAACATTAACAATGCGATAGTCCGACTGATCGAAGCCGTCAAATTGTAACTATCAATACTCAAACTAATTCCACGACTTGATATCTGTTAATCATAATTAATACATCCACATGGAGCTACTACACTCCTTTCATGCAGATTTTTAATATTATCCCCATATAATGTTTTCATTCATTCTATATTCACATTGAACATCACTGTGCGATGAATACAATTCCCAAATAATCGAAATTTATTTTTTCATAAAAATCATCAGCATACACGCAATCTGCTAAAAGTATAAGACCACTTCGATGAAGATCTAAAAAATAATCTACTAAAAACACGATGGTTAGATAGTGTGCATGAAACTATGAAATGAATCGAGCCAATTTATATATTTATTTCTAACAAATGTACAATATGAAAGCAAAACAATATAAATTCAATAAACTGCACTTGCCCGTAAGCATATAACAATAAACTGGAAAAATGTCACGTGCGATTGCTGCGAGCACCACTAAAACTAGAAACATCCCAAAATTGTGAATCCTTTTCTACAACGGGTTCCAGAAGTCGATGACTTCCCAAAGCGGTTCCAAAATAGAGCCGTCGAATGATCTGCGCTACGGTCTAATGGTCTGACGGAGTAGCCAATCGTAACGACGAAAATACGTTCAGTGATAGAGAAAAGTTAGCACACTTCATTTTCCGGCAACGAAATTTCCAAGTTGCTGATCAAACAAAATTACCTAATTGTAAGTGAACAAATATCGGAATCACTCTAAACGGTTATCATCGTCGACGAAAACGTTTCACACGCAATACGATACAATACAATCCACAAAATTCATCAATAACAACTGATTCTATAGAGCCGTTTGGATCTGAACAAATGTAAGCCGTGGAAGGGCTCTGTCAGTAGCATTTCCATTGCAACCAAGACTTCTGGTAAACCTGCTAAACCCACATCTCTGGATAATCACATCAGTGAATCACACACGAATCCAGACGGCTATTGCCTCACTCGTTAACTCCGTTTAAGGGGCAATATTTTCGTAATGTTTATAAGCCTTCTTACTGACTTGCACAAGCATTGCACCCAACTGTCGTCCTGGACCTATTTCCATATATGTTGGAAAGTTGTAGTCCTGAAAATCGAAAAGACAGTAATAACTTGGAACAACATCAGTCAAAAACAAAAATCTTCTACGAATCCTTCAAATTTTCATTCATTTCCTCTCAAAATTCAACTGTGTTAACTGAATCCAGTTGAAGATTCACATGGAAACTCATAGAGATGGCCACGAATACGCAATCAAACCTGATGTTTTCGGTAGAGCAATTGTAGGATTTGTTCCCATTTGACTGGCGATGAAATCTGCTTGATTAAATTATCACGGATTCGAGCCAATTTCCGCCCATAAATTTTCCCTGTGTAATTCGCATAAATATTCACTCGCGGGGCAGACAATTCAACTCCTAAAATTATTCTCATTCGGGGTATCATCTGCTAATTCCCCATCCAGATTTCCTTCTCGTGAGATATTCATTCCAATTTGTTAATTTGAACGACGTTGTTTCGATAAAACATAAAAAAGTCGATTTCCAACAATGAAAATTTCCTTCACAATAATAAGAAATGTAGAGGTCTTTCGTAATAGATTTCCAAAATTACAAATGGTAAATTTTCCATGAGGAATTGAGTCAAACAAGAAAGTTACCTCTTAACGCGTCTCGCATTGGCTCTATAGCATCGTTCATCAGTCTCGTATGGAAGGCACCACTAACAGCCAATCGTTTCACCACCTAAACGAATGCTATCCCAAATGATTGTTCAAACATTCCCAAACAGAAAAAAGTAAAATTTGCAGTTTTCAATGCGATTTCATTAATTAATTACAGATGAACGACTGAAAATTTCTGATCGTTGAAAAAATCTATCTTTATCCACACAGCATTCAAGTCTTTCGAATCAGACTACCAACAGTTCTCCCCAAAGACGGCAAAAACTTCAGAAGCTTGATCGAATACTAAAAAGACTTCGCAACTGCACCTGAAACGCGTATCGTTCTTGATTATCCTCCAGGAATTTCAGGCACGTGTTTGAGGCGCCAACCACTTTCACTCCACAGAAGAGGAAATTCGCGATTTCACATATTGGTTCCTCACCCTTCTCACTGTAAATTCCAAACAAATATTTCAAACAATATCTAAAACCAAACCTTACACTTCCATTTGAGAATACTCATTTGCTGAAGTACCATCTAATTCTTCTAACAGCTTTCACTTATTCTCCCCTTCAAAATACGCTGTTGAATCAAAATGCCTAACCTAACTAGGCTAGAAAACAATTCGTAACAAATCTGAAATCTGAGCGAAAACAAACGGAACAAGAAATACCTAGCCAACTCCCTTGCATCAGCCATAGCTTCATCGAGGCGAGATGCGGCAGATACTCGGACAGTGACCATACCCGAAGCAATCCGCTGATTACACTCATGCATCAATTTTGCTCTTGTGTTCACGAGACGCAATGCTTCAAGAGATATTTTATATAATCGGTTGAATCACTTATTTGCAAACCTCATAAATAAAATTACAATCGGTACTGCTATCGTCAGAACCAATCCCATCGTTGTTTCGTGATCACTTTCACTTCTAATATTCTCATTACACGTTATAAACCCAACTGATTGCATACACCTCATACATCTACTACCTGATCCCTACACAAAACAATCAGATTACGCTTAAAGAAATTCTTCGTGATTTTCCAGCGCGAAAATATTCACATTTTAATGAGAACTAAGGTCATTTGAATTCGAAAGTATACATTATTCCTAAGAAGTGCTTCTAGAACTAGGCAACTTACCATCCTGAAATGAGATCACACCAGCAAGCACTAACGCTGCATATTCACCGACACTAAAACCAGCCGTGTCTGTAACTCGATCCATGAAACTATTCTTCGTGCTCTTCGCCAATTCCAGTGCAGCCATCGAGCTGACAAAAACGGCCGGTTGACAATACATTGTTTGATCGAGTTTTGATTTCGGACCTAAACCCAACTGATCGTTATACAATCCGAATGAGCCATCGCTATGTTAAACGAAAACCGATAAAAAAGTATGAATATACCTTCTAAGCAAAGTTTCTTGATATCGTAGCCAAGTATTTCTGATGCTTCATCGTACACTCGACAAGCTTCTGGGCATTCCGAGAGCTGGAATTAAGGCACAAATATCGGTGTGGACAAGGCTTAAATGAGACTAGTATTTTCTCTCATGATGTACTCAAATATATAACTGGTCAATGAACTGCATCGAATCAACTGCAAATAATAACAGACAACAATAGATGTGTTCACAATATTCGTGTCAATGAATTTCGTAAAGACCACAAAATTGAAATAATCTTGCCTTTG
This sequence comes from Anisakis pegreffii, assembly GCA_035041965.1. Lineage (NCBI taxonomy): Eukaryota > Metazoa > Nematoda > Chromadorea > Rhabditida > Anisakidae > Anisakis > Anisakis pegreffii. Next base: position 195,652 of record JAPYMA010001023.1, read on the forward strand.
AACCCATCCCAACATGTTGTGCTCCTTGACCAGGGAATAGCGCAACAATTTGTTCCTCTATTGGAATATGATCGAAATTCAGTTGAAAAATTTTCCGTTTTTTATGCCTTTCTGCCACCCATTTCTTGTACGCAGACGACTTTGAGCTTTGAGCTTCGCCTTTCCTCAGAAGTTCTTCTATATCCTTAAGTGGAACATGTATAGCCCTTATAACATCTCTGAATGAGAATATCCAAAATACACCATATCGTTGGATTTAGACTAACCATCAGAAAACAGTATTACTTCAAAAGTGAAAGACTGCTTGACGCCTGAATACTTAAACAATCTAAATAATTATTCTCTGAAAGGCCTAGAATCACTGACAGGTCTGATCTGTAGCAGTAATCTCATTTCGAAGAAATACTGTAGTCAAGTAGATGAAGCAATACTGTAAAGGATAAATAATACAAATTCCCTGATGAATTACAAATGATATATCCAATTTTTTTTGAAGTCAAACACCTGATTTCCTAATAACAATGGAATCTGATCAGAGGTGGGATGAAACAAAAAATATGGATACCTCATCCGGATAAGGCGATTTCGTATAGGGGTCAACAACGGCCGAATGAGTGTCTGCATATGTCGTCGACTCCTTCAACCATTCAACGGGTGCATTAGCTGCGGATGGTGATGGCTCCGGAACTGGACGTTTCTGACGGATACCTCGCCGGACGATTCTGGAGATGGCTACAGACCCGGAAGATGACCACAGACGTTTCATTGGCACAGCTGAGGCATGAAATTGTTACGATTGGACAAACACACCTGCAAGGAGCATTGCAATATTGCAGAATGAAAGCATATCGTGAATTATATTCTTGTAAGAGCACCAGTGGAACTTAATAATGACTGTGTACCATGCACATCAGTAACATAAATATTCCCAAAGCAACTGAAACATCGAACTCTAATAACCTAATGATATCTCCAACACCACAATAGCAAAGACACAATTTCGCTGAATTGAAGAAATTTTTGACTATTACCACAATAACGTATACTTTCATTGAAAACAAAAACTTTCGAAAGAAATGATAAATGTAACAAATGAAAAAAAAACAGCCGAAAAAAAACATACTCAAGATCTTTAATTTCCGTCACGATGATTTCAAGCAAATCGCCGGTTTCTTAAACAATCTTAAGCTGCAATTGCTAGTATTTTCAATTATTCTTCGCTAAGTTCGCAGCACTTTTGCTTAATCTTCTTCCTCAAGTTTATCCGTAAGCTTGTTGGATGTTCGAGATTAAGTTCATTCCTGTTCTTCAGTTCGATTCAGTGCTAAATGCGTTAGGCTGATGAGGCGACTACTTCGAATCCGATCAGCTTAAGCCAGCCTATCAGAGTTTCGAGCACCACCGCAAGCGGATGGGACAAAGCGCTGAGTTAATCGCAGCCAAACGATGTTTGCATGTGATACTGAAATGTGTAAGTTTTTAATTGTTAATCTCATTTAATCTGTCCCTCAATGCACAACTTATTTTCGTGTAACAAATCTACAGAAAATTTCATTAAAAGTCTTGATGCAGAATCTGATTGCAATGAAAAAGACAGCAAAATCAAAAAGAAACTGTTTCAACTGCACCACGACACCATCCACCGTATTTTCAGTTCACTTCAAGGCAATTCTTTCATCAGTACATCAAATTAGAAACGTGACTTCTTGTATCGTTCCGTATCTTTTAAGAAACCTGACTTTTTTAGCTGTCCAATTTCAGTTTGACTATGAGAAGAAGGAATTACATTCGGCGCGTTTAAAAGAACTGAAAACATTGGTCAGAAATCATTCGGATATCATTGTTGGTCTGGTGGAATATTTGCTCAAGATCGTTCGTCAAGAGAATAGCGATCGCCGTTTGGCTATACTCTTGATTTGTGACTGCTTCTTTCAAAGGTCACATGCCTTCCGTGTAGAACTCACTAAGTCACTTCAGGTTATTATTCAATGTGCTTATTTTAACGATATATGAATATATACCTTCTTGGAAATCAGTATATATGATGTAGTTAGGTTCATCACATTCACATCCAAACCACTCAGCTCATTATATCTTGTTACATTCATTATCCGCCAGTTCAATGTAACTATTGTAACTTTTCATTTTTACGTTCATTCAAAAGTATTAGAGCATGTAAGTGACAGCTTGAAGCGACGAATCACTGGGGTAATCAGCGTTTTTTACTGAGCGGTCCGATACTCCAAATGATATCTTTCCGGCAATCAGCCTATTTGCAGCATTCGAATTTGTGTCATTGTCAGTTTCGTCGTCACTCTTTGCTTTCATTCAGAAGATATTGCTGCGGATTTTGATGCGATCAATTTAAGAAGCGAATTGAGCCGTTCCCAAGCGATTTTCAGGATTTCCTAATCTACACGGCCGAAACCGACCCTCTTCATTATCCGTTGCCTGCACCGAAAGAAGCATCGAATGCGCTCAAAATTGAAACACTGAAATTGGTGAAGAAATGGCATCAGAAATTCGCATTCGCTTATCCAAAACTCAATCACACCGTCCAGTTTTTGCGGTCATCCAAATCGTTCAATTTCGAAGAAGCTGATGCTCAACTCGAGGTACATATGAACAGTCTCTTCTTATAAACGGAACCAAACCAGTTCCTTAATTCAAGTTTTAGTTTCTTATATTTACGATTATTACGAAAGCTTATGAACGGTAAGCTCACTGAGAAGTGCTTACTTAAAAAGTCAGCACAGTATATCGTAGTCTACCGCCCACATTCATGCATTCACCAATGGGTAGTAGCGGTAAAATCTAGTCGATGAAAGTGAAGTAAAGTAAAAGTTTGAATCAAAACAGGCCGAACGAGTTCGTGCAGAAGAGGCCCAGCAAAGACTGGAGGCGAGAGGAAGACGATGCCTTGAGCTTGTAACGAATCAGATGAACGAAAAACGCGATGATATCGAGCGATGTATACATGAGGCGAGAAATGCCCTCGAACTGCTCGTACCCAAATTCGTTGATCCGAACGATTCGGTCGCCGATTGTCCTTCAGAATCTTCCTTTCCGACGACGAACGTTTCTTCTTTGCGAAAGGATGCAGAACAAGAGGTTAGCTTTTTCGGGTCGTATTGATTCATTCTTTGAGATCAGCCGATTCTGAAAACTTTTGTTTATGCTGATATTCGAGGCTAGTAAATTATGTGAGTTGACGAATCAGATCTAGAATATAGCTTTAGAATGCGGTAGGTATTCGACGACATTGAGACTATAATCAAGTTCCATTCCTTATTCAGCTGCTAATCAATTGATATTTGGAATATATCATCCAAAATATTTCATATTGTCAAGTTGATTCGGTGAGATATTCTAGTGGCCAAATCTTAGAATTCAGCTGGAAATGTTATGTGATCCCGCTAATTGTAAATTGATTTTGTGTGTATTATTTTGTCGATGGCATCATCAGTTTAATTCAGGTGCTTCATGCATACACAGACATTGATACAATATCAGTGGTGATACCCTCAAAGCTACCGTCAATCAAACGAACCGACGCAAATGAACCCATAATCGGCACACTAGTCGATACCTTGAAACTACTTCGATTCTACGAGAAATTCATTGCAAAGTCGCTGAAAAAACTTGTAAGTTTTGGTGGAAGGTACATGGAGAAAACAATAAAAGAGCTGGTTGAACTGAAAGGGCGAGTGACGCTTGAAATTGAGAGGTAACTGATGATTCTCGTATAAATTTGACGATCATAGTGGTCCTATCATAACGAAGATGATTTTGATTTTTTGCTTATGTCATGATCATTTTCTGAGATTCAGATGTGATGAATTGAAAGTGGAAGGCTTAGCGAAGAAATTGGATGCGTCTGAGTCGGACAGCGACAGCGAATTTGAGGATGTACCCGAGAAAGAAGGTTTGCATTGTCAACTGCAATTTGTTACTCAATGATTTTATTTTTCTGAAGTGCATGCGAATGTTTTCGAATTGTTCACTGGAATGCATAGAAATCGAATTATGAATGCTTGTTTCGTATACGTCCTTGGAGGTTTCTCTGAAGAGCTCGGAAAGCGGAAGGGAACTTGTGGAATTTCTTTTGTGAATGGTGTTTTCGTTAGCGTGATACAAATGGGAAGTATAATTTCAATGTTTGGTTTTGATTTAATTGCTGATAACTTCAGGTCTTGAACTTGATTTCAAACCACCAGATGAGGTTCCGGATTATATTTTGTCGAGAATCAAAGAAATTGATCAAGAAGCAGGACCGAGCACAAGTGGAATAAACAGTAGACTTAAGAAGTCTTCAGAAGCACAAGGTTATACCCTTTGCCGGCTTGTTATTATTGAGATTCTAGACTTGAATTGTGGAGTAATCTCAAATTAAATGGATGTTGAACTGTATCAGTTTCGTTTCAAAATTCCTACGGTAAAGGAAGCGATTAAATTGGCTTTATTTAAAAGAACAAGTCTTCAGAGGGACTGTCGACTGGCAAGAGCGACGATAAGCCGAAGATTCCCACTCTGTCGTTCGGATTGGATCTGAAGTATTGGGGTGAGAAGGATATAAAACCAGCCGAGATTCCGCGTAACAATTCCGATTGTCACCGATTTTGGAGGCCGGCTGATGACGACAGGTTCGTTGAGGGAATTTCATCCTTTCCGAACTGACTGGCATCTTTCGTTCGATGTATTTCTGGACTTACTGAGAAAGCTCTTTCCGAACATTCTGCTAAACTGTTCGAAGAAAATATAGACACTATCAAAATGCTTCATGCATTTTAGCACGGCAGTTGTAAGTGATGACCTGGAAGTGTATCAGACACGGCTGATCACATTCGCTGGCAAAGAAGAGCGTTCGAAACGACAGTGTCGTGCGCCACTATCAGACGGTAGTTTATGTCCTCGAATGGATAAACACAAGTGCCCTATTCATGGAGTCATCATTGATCGAGACTCTATGGGCTTCCCAACAAGAGAACAAGCGCAGCAGTAAGTGCTCTTCGTGGTATATTGCTATAATATCATATTCTTATTAAATGACAGAGAAAACAATCACTGCTGGTCCATGTGGTTGAATGGTTCAGAAAGGTCACAGACAGTAGTACTCGTTGATGTATTCATGAGGAACACGAGAGTTCGTGAGTAATTTGGTTCAGTAATTGCCCCTCTATTGGGAGGATTACTGCTGAGAGGTCGCTGTTATTAGGTCGGTGACCCGAATCAATTCGCTGAGTTGGATTTTGTTGTAGGATTGGTTTCTTTGATCGAATTTTCAATTATTTATGCATTTTTTGTATGTTTGTTTGTTTACTTGCGTAATTATTCATTTCTTTGATTATAACATTTACTTGTTCAATGATTTTGTTTAGTTTGATTGCAATATTTCGTCCATTTGATTAGGATGAACGGGATTTCAGAGCATCATCAAAGCAAACGCAACCAAAAGAAGACGAAGAGTATATGAGAGATTTAGAGGCAGCCACCGGTGTGGACTGTCGTCTGGAGAATATGAGAAAGGGGAAGAGACGAGTTACAAAGCGACGTGAAGTTCCAGCTTCGCAACAAGTAAGACAACGTTTAGAAGTAAGTTATTGCCATGTTTGGTTTCATTAACAAGTATTCAGCGTTATTGTTACTGTTATTATGACTTTCACTAACGATAAGATAATCATTCTACTAGTTCCATTATCGTTATTGATATTATCTAGTGTATGTAATTGTTGTTGTTGCTATGGTTGCTCGAATGATTACTATCATTGAAATGTGACTGTTTTCATTTCTCAGTCAATATTTTAATAATAAGAATTCATTAATTTCAGAAGAAACTTTTGGATCGCAGAACAGTGAAACGAGTTTCGGCAACACTCGATGCAATCCGTAAACAACGCAACGCACAACGTTTTCAACATCAATTCAATTATGCTCTTTTTGAACGATGATCAATCGATTCGTTCATCGCCAAAAAGAAAGAGAATGAAGACTCGAGGAGGCTGATTTCGTGTAAGCAGGAATATCGTTGTTGGTTGACTACACATGATGAACCGAGCAAAGAAACAGTGCTGAAAGGCCCAAGTGGGCAATAGAGTTATTTCGCTACTTTGATAACTTGCGGAATGGCTACTCTATTACTGGCGAAATAGCTATTCCACTGTATTACTAACTAGCGAGGTAGCGGCATTGTCCAATGTGCTAAAAGTGATATCCTGTGATAATATAGGGATATGCACTCGTAATTTTTTGTTATGATTTCCTCATTATAGGAATATTTGCGTCTTTCGTCTGTATATAACACAGTTTTGCTGATAAGTGAACCAAATTTCATGTGAATGTGCACATAATCAAACGATTTTTTGTGATTTCCTGGAAGTCTTTCATTTGCATATGGTTTATTGTACATCTATCGCATGCTTTATTGTACATTGTACATCTGCCGCATTTATACATATTCATTTCTGTACTTATTTTTGATGTAATCTTGCTTGCGTTGTGTGATTATGGAATCCAAGTAATCTTGATTATGAATCGCTTGCAAAAGAGCAGTTTTTTAAAGTAATAAATTACATTTCATGCAATTTAATTTGTCATCGTAACAGTTTTTGATGAAGTTTCGTTGTTTACGAAACGGAGCACGTATCTTGTTGAGTTGTTTGTTGCTTATCTTTATTGCAAACTCAATCGAAGTAGGATAACCTGAATCGCTCACTCATAAGATTGGAAGAATTACTTAACTGAACCAAATCATGAATGTATTACACTTTTCAGTTGTGATATTTACCCTGTTCCTCTCAGGAGGGTTTCAAGGCGTTCACGATGAAGTTATATCTGTATTATTGATATTAAGTATTTCGTTTTTTCGAAGGGTGGGTACAATGAGAAGTCGTGATTACGAGTGTTTTGTGAATGCAAAATATGTCAATTTCAGAAGCAGCCTTTGGCTATATGCGTTTTGTGAGCAATCTGATAGTAGTTGTGGCCACAAACGTTTTAGTCTCAGCATCGAAGTCATCTTGCAGGAAACTGTCAACTATGTGCGCTTCACTTGCCTCGATTGCAGATGTCGATATTGACCCGAAAGGAGTGTTCAAATATATCCTCATCAAGGTAATTGATTCGTATCTGATTCTTCAGCGATTCGGCTTTATCTCTAAAATGGAGCAGTTGAAATTCTGATGATGATGGATGGTTGAAAACATCATTAAATAATTATTCTCATTATAACACTAAAACTGAAATGCCACTGAAATAATAATCATTATAACATCATAGAACTTATAATATTCAGGCAACTGACAAAGAATCTAAGAGTGAAAAGCTGATTGTTCGAGGATATAAACATTGTCATTTTCACGGTGACATTTTCGAGGAGACGGAAAATGCCCTCGGAACGGCATTCAAGTTGAAGTGTCTGGGCGGTGGTCGTATCAAACATGAACCGGAATCGAGCGAAATACTCGTCTATGGCTATTCTCAGGTAGTGCACTCACTCACCCAAGTATTAGTAGGAGCTGTTTTTAAGACTTTTAGTCCTTCATCGTGGTGAAATTTTTTGATGGATTAACTGCAAATATATGCTGAAAAAAGATATCTGGTTGATAGAACGTCGTTTTGCTGAAACTCTCTCGTAGTTAGTGTACGATATTGGATATTGTTCATGCGATGCATTGATTGCAATTTCAGGGTTACGGTCCAGCAGATCACCAAAAAACTGTCGATATACTCAAAACGAAATATCCATCTTATAAGATAACATTCTCAAACGAAGGGTACTGAGTCGCAGTCAGACTATGCGTGTTACAGTCGCAATTCGACTTCAATATCTTCATCGATACTGAAGAAAAAGTGATCAGTTGTGATAAACATTGATCAATCATTTATATTTCGACAAGGACGTTATGGTTTGCGTGAATGAATTTGTAAATAAATTAGCTTGTTTTGGATTTGTTAAGTATTACAGGTATCTTATGTATGAAACTGTGAAGTATTCGCGAATTTGTATGGGTTATTGAATGTAGACGCTTTGTCGGATTGTACTGCTATATGTTTTAATGTTTTTTGTTACTGAAGTTTATTGTAATTTTAAAATTTCATGAAAAATAAATTATTTGCTTATGCAATAGTTTCATGGACTTCACATCACTGTCAGTGAATCGTTTCCGAGAGCGTAGTATACCTATTCAATGGTTATGTCTTATGAGAGGTCGAGATCAGTGGTCATCGGAATATTTCATCTGGTTATCACACTGACAACTTTTCAGCTAAAAACTGAAAATCTTACAATTAGCATTTCCACATCAATACAGTCTGATTCCGAGTGATTTTCCCGCAGTAACTAGAGCAATGATGTCGGTTCGAGAGGAAAATCGCCCACTATATCTAGACGTGATCTTTGACGACTATGCAAAGATCAAGAATATGACTGAATTTCTCTGATTCATTATACATCTCTGCTTTATTCATTTTCATCGAGCTCAGAGCTGTCCAAAGCAATTTTTGTGTGATTTGGAAATGAGATGTCACCTTAAAGAATTTATTCAGATGAGCATTCGACCAATATGCGGTCGATCAACGAAGTCAATCATCCGATTAATAAGTAACTCACATCGATCTCAGTCAACTAATCCGAACGCTGAACCAGTGCAAACGAGTTTCAATAAAACATTTGCCGATGATTGTGTACACGTTACCTCAGTTAACACTGAGAATGCTGAACGATCCATATTGAAACTGGAATTATTGAACGGTGAAAATTGATCTACTTTATGAAATGTGTACATTTTATCGCGCTGACTTACTGTAATTGCATCTGACTGATTAAAAGTTATGTGTCCACCATAATGTAACAAAGCTGTTATTAGTATGTTGTAGGTAACACATATGTAGGAGGTCATATCAAGTACGGAAAATATGACATCAGAAAGATTGATTCTCTCCAGAAATGATTTATGTTATTTTTGTAGAAAGCTCCATCAGATATAAGGAACCAGGTTCAGACGCATACATACTTCACAGTTGTTTAGAGTATATAAAAAATTTTTTAAAGAATTGCCACAGTAGTCCAAACCAGATTATTTACGTGAAAATATGTTCCAGCAAAACGGCGGTCACGTTCACGGAACGAATTCAGATTGCCCAAGGCTGCAATTGAGGGTTTAAAAAATGCCCTTGTTCAGTGTTCACGTCTCCCGAAACAATTACAGCACGAAGCTGATCAGGTTTGCTCATATATTCCCTGATATACTATGATAACAACAAAAAAAACGCTTTGTCGAAATCACTTCAAACGATGCTCAATTGGCAACCCCGAAAAAGAAATTCGAAAAGAGTGATAAAGTGTCGTAAAAGTTTGCCTCATATTGCTGCTTTGATCACTCGAAATTCTATCATTATTCATTACCGCTTTCTTAAATATCAATATTATTCCTCCGCAACGTGTAGCATAACGGTAAAGAATCGCACGATTCCATTCAATCCTGAAGCAGATTTCTTCCGATAGACTTCACACTCGATCAGCGATTCGCTTTGCTCACGCAGCCCAATTTTAAGCCACCCAAAAATCGCTCTTAAAATGGTCAATCGCAAATGAGAAGAATTTCAGTTGAACGAAGTTCTTTCACAGCGACGTTTTCCGGCCACATCCGACGAAGTGCGTCAGGCGCGCAATAAAATCCGGAACTCACTGAAAGAAGCCGAAGGGCTCGATATTGATGAAGATCTATTCAGTCAGAAAATCGTACGTCAAGTCTGCTCACGATATCTAGCCATTTGGCAACACTAATATTGAATTTACCCCGCTTCGATGGGCAGTGACCGCGAGTTCACTGATTATGAGCTGAACTCTTAAGTAATAATAAGCTGGCTTTGATGCGCACACATGACAAGCTAGCAAGCAGCTCATTTTGTTGTAGCACTCAAGACTAGTGCTGAGTTAGCATCACATTTCAAGTGGGCAACAGCACTGGAAGAACTCAAATCGTTTCAAGTGCTTTCATACAGACAACTTTTGTGCTGAAAACTGAAAATCTTAGTATTTCTATAGCAATGCAGTTTGATTTGCAATTGTTTTCCCTCGTCAACTGTAATAGAATAATTTGTCTAATTCAATAATTCTTTGAAATGGAATACGAATTCGCTTTCGTTTGTAGAAGAATGCAAAAGAGGATTACATCAAACGACAAGTTGAACGATCGCTACGTAAAAGCAGATATAATTGGCGACCACTGCAATTCGACTCCAAAGAGCAAGCCGCTGTATATAGTCTCGCGAGGTTCTTGTCCACTCATTTTATGCACTCGTTTGCTCTCAGTCAGCTATGTGCTGATCTCAAATTCGCAAGTGGAATGCCGAATATGTAATGTTCTCTCAGAAGAATCAGACAAACAAAAAATAGCTTATGATAGTAACCAAATTGAATTGAATGTTCTGTTGATGTTATATATACGTTGATGTCCCACATAAGCGATCATCCTCCAGTTCACTTTTTTAATCGCTTGCTCCAGTGACAATCGTTGGAGAGAAACTAGGGGAGTGGTTCGCTCATGCAGCCTTGCAAAGTTCTAAAACTTATGATTAGTTAGTGTTCTCGGTAATTTTTTTTTGATTTTTGTGGGTGATATTTTTGTCGTATTGGTTCTTGTCGTCAGTTGGTTCCATATCTCTATTCGGAAAACTTCACATTCTTCATCCGCCAGTAAAAAACTCTTGGTACCATGCCACTGACTTGACTGATCTCTCATAATAGAATTCTTTCGGCAGGTTGGCGGCAAATTATGCGGAGGTTCGTTCGGTACTGAGCAATTTCGAGGGTAGCGATTTCGTTCCGCGTACCGTCCTCGATTACGGAAGTGGTTGTGGGGGAGCGTTTTGGGCCGCACACGATCTGTGGGGTGATCAAGTGGAAGAGTTTCATTTGGTGGAGCCAAACGATCAGATCAGTCGATTTTGTATGGATATTTTACGGGTGCGACTTCAGTCTCAATCTCTCATATTGCAAATTGTATCGTGAAATTCTTGAAAGATTTTCTCCACGATTCGAATATTTCCGATTCAACTGTCCACGATTCATCTCCTAACAAGTCCAATTGCTGGAATAACATCAGAGGGATGAGTTGTTCTGTGTTATTAAGGGTGCAGATGATGGCACAAATAGAGGAGCGTTTATTCATCCGAATGTGAACTTTCGACGTTTTATCGCACCATCGCCATCCAATAAATACGATCTTATAATAGCGCATCGTCTATTCGTTGAGCTTGCCTCACACCAGTCGCGTATGGATCTTATCAATACGCTTTGGAATAGAGCAAATAAGTGGGTGCTACTGCTTGTTTGTTTTGTATGGAAGTTGATTCAGCCAGAGTCATTCAAGCGATTTTGAATTTTCAACAGCAGATTACGCAAACTTTCTTTATTCGTTTTATATCGAATCGAAGAAAATCATTTGAAGAGTTTAGTGGAAGCATTGGAATATTATCGAATTGATGAGACACTCACGTAGTTTTTTTTCGTTTTCATACCATTGCAAGCGTACACTTGAATATTTGGGAATGTCGTTTGCAAAAGAAATTTTGAATGCAGATTTTTGGTACTAATCGACTCGAATTTGGACGATAGTTTCAAAGCGCTGATGGAGGCTCGTGATTTCATTCTAATTGCTGGTAGTGAAATTCATGCTGATGAAATGAGACGGTTAATTGATGAAATGAGCCTGGAAAATGCTGACGCTATTGAGACAGTGCTCAACGATAGAAGCTTGTCGAGTTTCGAGCGATTCACTCTTTTGAGAGAAATGGTCAGTGCTGATTTCTCATGATTTGGAGAGAGCCTATGAACTTCTCTTGAGTCTACGTTCTTTTTAATGTAATCTTATGTTTGGATTTATCCTATGCCGAATGAAGTGTTTGTTCGTAATGGACCGAACCGCTGGTCTTTTTTAGGTTCCATCCGAAATTCAGCTACCTACACGTGTACCAACGGGTTTCGTTTATGCGCCTTGCCCTCATGATCAAGGTTGTCCTAAGCTTTCATCGAAACACAAGTAATTACGATTGTTTTCTATCAGCAGTACTTATTCTCTGTCTCAAGCATTATCCATCCTATCGCATTGTATCTGTGAATTGTGATTCAGTGCTTCCGGATATGGTCACATTTTATTTTGTGAACAGAACTAAGAAATCGCTCGTAAGAATGAAAAGAGCTGAATCATATCTGCTGCCATACATTTCATGCCACGGCACTCAAAATTACAACAATAATTGCAAATGCATTCGAAAAGTTGTTTTTTCATTTGTGAAAAAAGTTTGTGCTCAAAATCAGTATGAATCAAAAGAGTTCCAGTTTTTTATTGAATGCATTCTTCATTTTGAGGAGGTCTTGTTCATTCCCAACTCGATGGTGTGAAATAAGAGCTGATGGTAGGCCTGGAAAACGTCTCGATGGAACGGCAACTGGTTCCTTTTCGTACGTGATCATGCAAAAGGGCGTTCGACAGCCCACTCAGTCTTCAGCACCTCGTCTTCTTGATGTGCGTTTTGTCCCTGAACGTTCTGAAATTTATCTCTACTTTGCTCATTAAGTGGCATTTCAGTTGTCATAGCAGATTCGTTGACTTATTCATTTATTTACATTTTGCTACCTTCACAAACAAATGTCTCTGCTAGGAAGTTGTCTCTTTCTATAATTTTCACGATCCATCTTTTATATCTTCATTTCTGAGGAGCAAAGTATATTTAGCGGTTTGGGAAAGTTTCAGCGCTTTTTTGGATCTCGAGTGAAATGTTTGTGCGATGATCTTATAGTCCGAGGCAGGAACATCACTCTGACGGTGCGGTGCATCAGATTGATAATATTACATGATTACAGTTTATTTCTTTTCAGATACAACGTTCACATCACCATTCCACCTGTACGGTGTGTACATCGTTCAATGGTTTGCAGCAGTTTGTCATCTCGAAACGAGCCGGGCCACTTTACAAGAAACTGAAATCGAAGAAGTCTGGAGAGCTTCTGCCGATCAGCGTAAGCTCCTTTATTTCGCTATCATTCGGTCGGCATCTTTCATTGAATGGAGATGATTCTGTCGGAATGTCAGATCCAGATTCCATATGGATTCTTCATTAATGTTTGATATATTCTTACGTTGCTATCATATATGAATGATTGGACACATTGCCTCCAGAACTGTATTGGTATTGTGAATTTTTTGTGTGAATAGACGAAGCAGTGAGACGAGATTGTGATCACTGTCCGAATATGTTGGGTTACTGAACGAAGAGTTACTTTGAAACTATCAAAAGGACATGGATATGAAACAATCCAATAGTTCTTCCATTTATCTAAGGTGGTTTCAGCTAAAATCGGTGGCTACAGAATCACAGTTTGACTTATACGACGAAGCAGTTAAAGACTTTCAACAGGACACAAACACATCGTCAACATCCTCCTCGTAACGTTTTCGCTGAATGATATTTTTTCCAGTCGATAGTTGATTTTGATTTATTATGATTTTGTACGATCTGTGTTGATATAAATCTCGTTTATTATTATGATGATAGAACGAATACGTAAATAAACAATTTACAACGAACGGCATGTTGCTATCTGAAGGATCATCGAAATCACAAAAGCCAATGATCCTCATCTTACGTACTTTCATTGCATTAGCAAAATGTAAGCATTAAACAATGAATATGCGGTGTTTTCAGTCTAATAGAGTTGATATAATGTTCATTGAAGCGTTTAAAATTTGTGACTCGTCGAATAAAATTATTTTAGCCACAAAATTAGGCATAAGTTTGAGATGGGATTCATGAAGATATGCAGAAGAAATCCTAAGTTTTGAACCAAACGAATTTAGCAGAATTTCTTCTATGCCCGATCATGCATATCTTTCAGAATTGTGGCAACTTAAATAACGGATCAGTGAAGTAATAATGAAATCACGGGTTTTGTCGAGAGTGCTCTCTTCACACACTATCATCTGCTGGCCCGAAGAAGCCACCTTTGAATAGTTGCGCCATGGCGTTGCCTTCCTCTTGTGACGGCGTTTGTTTGGTACCAAGTAGAGAGCCAATCCAGTCTATTTCACCGAAATGTCCGTTCAAAATACTTCCAAGCAAGTTATCGCCTGGATCAGTGGGTTGTTCAATTGACGCTGTTATCGGTGATTCTACTGATGGTTTCGGTATTGTTTGTGCCTTATCGACTGTCTGGAAAGAATGAAAATTATGTGATAAGGTCATATAGCTCGCATGCTACAGAGCAGAGCTGGACATTATCGCACTACCGTTAATTAACAAAAGTTAGCGATTTTGCGGGATAGCTGTTTCGCTCGTTAGTGAAAGTTAACGAAACAACTAATTCGCTAACTCGCTAACTTTCACAAATTAACGATAGCGCATTAACGCCCACCTCTGCCCCGCCGAGTTTCACCTAGGTGTTCTATCAGCGCATACGGTACAATTGTGAAAATTTTACTGTAGCTTCAAAATATGGATACTGTGATGTATTGTAATGGATTGCCAGTGTGCATTCATGGACAAACATTTGATGTCGATGTTTTCATTGGAATCTTTCTTCACAATGGCTTGCTTTGTTATATCTTAAGTGCTCATCAAGACATACTCAATTACCATTCCACCAGCTAGTCCAAGCAGTTTCTCAATACCGAACAACGACCCTCCATTTCTTTCTTGGGTTGGCCGTTCCGCACCGACCAATTCTGTTGGCTTCTGAGGAGTTACACTTCCGGATTCCGTACCACCACCACCACCACCACCAAAAAGATCCATTATTGAGGCTGGCTTCAATCCCGGCCCGCCAGTCAGTGGCATGGCAACGGTTGTTGTGATACCATTCACGGTTTCTTCGGTTGCCTCACCAGCACCGTTATTTGCACTGTTGGTGTTGAGTGCCCGGAAAAATTTATCAACTGAAACCAGCGCTAACATGAGGTTATTTGCCGAATAAGTTCAAGTGTATTTGGGAATATTCTCTCGCTTTCACGCGACTCAATCGCATGCGACGAACTCTAAGTTGAGCGATAGCGGCCGTTCGTTATTCATAAGCTCGAACCTATCAGGACCTCAGAGTTTGTGACTACGGTTTGCAGAAATCACACAATTGGCTTTCACGTCCAACTATTTCATTGATCAGCCGTAACCGTTGAGTATTTCTACTCCGGGATCGAATTTATTTAGGGCATGATTTTGATCATCAACGTATTGTGGCTCATGCTCATCAAACATACAAGTAGAGCATCTTGAACGCCTGCCTGCTCATTCCGCCCATAAAATTGTATTGTAAAAAACATCACTCACCTGGAAATGAGTTCAGAAATGCCGTCAGTGGTTTTTGGGCCGTAGTCCCTCTGTTATCGCTAGCATTGCCGAAGACAGTCATAAGCGCTGAGTTCAGGATGGATGGCTGGGTTACGACCGGTTCAATAGGAACGACCATCATTGAGGGCACGACTGGTTGTGAGGGCAATCCCATGCCACTAACATGTGACGATGGGATTGTTGAGATCGGTAATTGTCTTGGCCAACTTTTCCACCACATCGTCTCTTTTTGGTTGACAGTTGATTGAGGAGGCTCATAGCGGGACCACTGTGAACGACGATCGAAGAACGGTTCAGAATTGGTGGCGATCATCGACAATTGAGCACGTTGCTGGGCACCGATATCCGACATTGGCATTCGAACGATGCCTTGGAAAGGGATTGTCCTGCGGAATTCTCGATCCGAATAATCATAATCAAGCTGAAACAAAAACTGAATTCATCATTGTGCTGTGGCTCACGATGAGTTATTGTATCGTGCGCAGGTTCTCGCAAGATATTTCCGGAATTTCAAGTGCATCTTCGAGTTTCCAAAACGACTAAAGATTAATATACAAGAATTCAGTGAGGGCATAAAATTTAGATATTGATGCCCATTTCAAAGATCATTTCATCGCCTAAGTCAGGGCAATCATATTGTCAATGCGATGAGCCGAGTCGTGTAATGTTGGAAAGGAACGCAATAACCTTACGGAAAATAACCTCATCTATCATCACAATGAGCCAAGTGGATTGAACCGGCTAAAATTTTACCTAGAAAGGTCAATTTTGAGACATGATTTAAGCAAGGTAAACCAAAACAAAAAACTTACCGACTGTAAATTTGCATTGTGAATGGAAATCGTGACGATGACTAACAGGAGAACGACGTCAATGAATCGTGACATTCCGTTGATGAGCACGACGAATAACCGAATGCATCATATTCAAATCAATGAACACGAATTTCACTGTTCCTTCGTTTTGCTCTCAGTTTTCATTCACTATCGACGATGTATTTATTAATTCATTTAAAAACTTCACAAATCTTGTTTTCTTAATATCACCTCTGATTCATTCACACACATACACACACACACATAAACACAAACCGCAATCGTGATGATTATCTTACGTACATAAACACTCATATCTGCACATAGCAACATAGGAAAACACGAGTGATCAGCAATTTTTAGCACTCAAATTCGCAGAATACATGTTTTATCTGATGGAATGCACTCATTCGAGGTAATCTGAGTTTTAGTAGCGATTTGATAAAACTTATCCAACACCTTTATTCATCATTGAAGTCTGTCTCATCATGTCATAGCGATAGTCTTAATTCAGCTGCTCTAATCACATTTGTTTCTTCTTTGCTATCCGTCTATTGATAGATCGATTGTTTATCCATCATGTGTACGAATCTATTATAGCAGTTGTTTTGAAAACGGTTATGATCTTATTGGTTTTTTTTAAAGGAGTACTCATTCGCACATCATTCATCGCTCTTATTCTCTACTCCTTCACTGCTCTTGATCATGAGTGAATGTTAATGAGCGATAAATACTGATAGAAACCTAACGAACTCTTATCGCTTTTACATTTCATTTATTCTGCAAAGTGAATGTAACATAATATAAAATATTTGTTATGATATAAAAATGCTTTTACAAAAATATAGTTTTACCTTTGTTATAAAATACTGAATTTCTTATAAAATCGGAAGAGAGAGTAGAGAGTAAGGCATTGCAAATATTAAAGAAATCACTAAACTATTCGTCAATCCAATCGAGATCTGAAATTAACTAACACAAGGAAATGCTGCTCAACACGTGAATCTTCAATACTTTGTTCAGCAAACGACATGCAACCGATTAAATTACAACTGTTTTGTTCATGCAATCCTTTACTCAAGCGACCGACCCAGCGTTATTCGTCATAATCCCATTATGTTCCTATGTAATTAAAAATACGTCTCTCTCAAATTCGCCCCTCTCATACTAAACACCAATTACATCGTATGAAAACGGTTGAAAAAACACCTCATTCCATGTTAACTTCTTTTATAGTCATCTGATCGTGCATCGTCACCTCTGATCATTGGACAATCGATGGTCGTATATTTCCTATCTGATTAAATACGTAACCAATTCAGCATGATCCTTTGTTTTGTCTCGAGTCATATCATATGAACTCTGTTTTTAGAAGACTCATGAGGAGCATTCACTCTTGCCCTGTACTAACTTCCTGTAACTAACACCTAATCTACAACTTTTAATCGCTTTCCATTCAGTGCAAAACCTCAAGTGACTCACAATCAGTGTTATTCGTCAAAATCACTTGCGAGTCTCCACACGCATTTTACTCCGTCCACATCACAACATCTAAATCTGGTTTCTTCAAACAGTATGAAATGTGGTTGTTGTTTCGTATGTATTGCCTCAAAATCACTTACGGCACAAATTTAAATATAAAATAACCTCCACCCCACTGCTTCTATTATGTTCACACAGTCCCACCCAGCTGGTACTGCCGAATCAACCTGTCGGCTTTCTATAATCAGCACTCCGAATGAAACATCTCAATCACCGTTGTGTTCAACTGTAATCACGCATGGCCCAACACTAGCTCGCTCAGACCACTAAAGTCCCAACCCATTACCCAACCACTACTTCAATTCCGCAGCATTCATCAACCATTCTGTATTCGAACCATAAAATGATGTTAAAAACGAATCAATCGAAGAGAACACAAGCGAAACAGAGACGAAATGAACAATATCTTTTATTTATATATAAAATATATGAAACAAAACAATAAATATCAATTAGTCATTCAACCGGATTATCAAATATCAAATAAAACAGGAATCAAGCTGAGGCATGTCACAACAACAATTAAATTTTGTGCTTTTTTAAACCAACAGCCGAAAAAAATGAGACCAATTCATTGAATTCTTCTTGTCGTCCATTTCTTCAGATATTTTCTAGCATTCATCACTCGACCACCTCAGCTAACCACCTCAGTTTGCGCTGCCGATGTACTCGCCTCTTGATAATCTTTTTCGGTGGTACTCGCCGGCTCTGCTTCAGCTTCCATTGGAGCTTCCTGAAATGACTATCAGTATCTGACATATCCAGGGAAAACACGGGAAAAATCACATTCAACAAAATGCAAAGACCAAATCTCTATACTACTCCTAAGGTGCAACACCAGCTTGACATTCTAACTGTTGCTAGAGTAAATACAATCACAAGAAATTTTCTTCTGCACAAATTACCTTCGTATCTTTCGCTGCGAATTTCTCGAACATTCCCTTGAAACGTTTCTTTTCCTTCTGACGAATCTCCACCAATTTCTGCTTGCAAATGGCTATTTGTTGAACAGCCGCCTAAAAGCATACAATCGAACAAACATAACTGCAGATTCGATCGAATGGCCGTAATTTATCAAACTTTCTAGATCAGATCATCATTCAAGTACCGCTCTGAGGATATAAGCAACCATACCGTTCTCGAATGTTGACTCTTCCAAAACGTAGGAGTGAAATGAAAAATTGGAAGAAGACAATGAAACGAACCTTATTTGTGGGCTCAAATTCGATAACTTTATGATAGAGTTCAATTGCCTCTTCGATATCGTTTTGTTGTTGGAGAGCCTGCAGAAATAAATCCCTAAGAAATTTTTCCAACAAAAACGACCACAATATAGGTTTCAGTCTGCTCACGACACAAATGGTTTACACAAAGAGCCGAAGTCTTCAACAAGAAATGTCCAAGTCGCAGGTTTCGATCTACTCTTTCTCGACGTCTATTTTAGGCTATTACAATCGTAATGAGCCACAACTAAGTGGATGTATATGACACTAACAAAACTTCCTCAATTTTACCAAGACATCATTTCTGAGCTCCTTAAGAAAACAAATGCAATGCAACTGAACACAAACACAAACACGAACATTTGCTTTACGATAAAGTGCCTTCACGTTGTTGGGTGCAATTTCGAGCGCTTTGTCACACTGTTTTATGCATTCCATTGTTTCATTTTGCTTCGAATGTACCAATGCGCTACAACACAATTATTTTCATTATCATCCAAAGAAAGATACACTCTTCAACAAACAAACAAAGCCCTCAAAACCACTAGGCATACTGTCCTCAACACGTCAAATATCAACGGTGACATTTGCAATTTAACTTAACGCACACCTGTTCAAATGCCCTGCTAGAAGCAGCGCATTTCGTTTGTCCATTTTCTCGCCCTCCAGTGATTTCTCATACTCAAGCAATTCCACAACACGTGCGTATTTGGACAATGCGAGACTGTATTTGTTCTGCTGCAGAAACATCGTTCCTCGAGCTTTTGCTGCTTCGGCCGCTTCTAATTTCTCATCACCAGTCAGCTCCCAGGATGCCTTCA
Organism: Anisakis pegreffii; assembly: GCA_035041965.1. Lineage (NCBI taxonomy): Eukaryota > Metazoa > Nematoda > Chromadorea > Rhabditida > Anisakidae > Anisakis > Anisakis pegreffii. The sequence goes on from JAPYMA010001023.1 coordinate 215,395, forward strand.
CCTGTAATAAACAACAGTAACAATCACTTGTGAATCACATTTTCAGATATCAACAATTCCCTTTTGATTTCCACTTAAAACAATGAAAATCGCTTCAGAATGCATTCAACTGATTCAACGCTGTAACATTACTTGACTACGCTGTAACACGATTTCATTTATTATCTACACACTAGGACTATCATGATACAGTTGCATTTACCAAACGAGTAATACTACTAATGACATTATTATTGTTGTTATTATTCTGACTTCCAATCGATCAAACAAATGAAGTTTTGTAAAATTGTTTCCGGAGTATGCGAAAAAAAAATAAAGCTTCATTTTTTAGAGAGAGATTTGGGGGTTCATTCACAGTGAAGTGGAACTAAGACAGCGAGGTATGCACATACAACATTTAAAGGAACACCCACGGGGAAAAATATTACTAGACCGAATAAAGTGACCTCGCATTACTGTGATCTCATAACTTTCAATGTGTAAATGGTACCATTTTCACGACGCACGATCAATCGTTAACACCAACAAATAATACAAAATTTGCAATAACAAAACCTTTTCGAATTCTTTCAAGAACAGTGTGAAGTCAATTTCGGCATTCGGTGGCAGATTGTATTCAGCCGGAGGGTGGGCGCCGTACGTGAAACGAGAACCCTTCAAATGAATTGCCGATTTTTCGCCACGATTGAAGCGACGTAATGCACGATCCACTCCCTCGGGCAAACCAACCTGCAGATGAAATTCAAATTACCATTCGAGAATTTTACAAAAGCACAAACTATCACCTATCGTCCATATTTGATTCCCATCACAATACCCGTTTTCAATCATCCATTATACCCTGCATATTCTCAGAGATTCTACTACAAATTACTCAAAATAATGAAACATCAACTTTTCCATATATTTCGAACATCACACAGTAACGTCATATAAATCACGCAATATTCTCTTTAATACATTGATGCTCTTCACCTTAACCGGAAGCACAACAACAGTCCTCTTATCACGCGTAAGATGCAACTTTATAGCGCATTTTCAAAGATCCCAGAATCTCTTTTCTTCCTCTACTTCCGATAGCTGGAACCGCCTACCGATCTTAGTGAGTAAATCCTCCAGACTTCATAATTTCAAAATAGTTTATCAGAACTTCTGTGCATTTTTCTACTTACGCGATTGCTCCTCGCTTGGGCAAACATAAATAAAAACCAAGTCTTCAGAGAAATGAACAGAAAGATGATACCTCAGAGCCTTCACCAAGGATGAAACTGACTTCTTTCTCAAAGAACACGCGTCCTTCATGGCTACCAACCACATTAACTGAAAACACATTTCGTTTTCACTTGATTTCCACGTTGAGATATTTTGAAAAATGATATCTTCACGGATTCGCTCAGTACACCGAATACAAATGATCTCACCTTTCACGGTTGATGTCTCGGAAGGACTCGAATATTTCTCTCCCTCAACAATTATGGAACGTGTTATAGTTCCGTCACGATCCGGTGAAATATCTTCGCCTTGCCATCGAAGTAATTCAACCTTAACATTCAATTGCATGTCATGAGAGGTTACACGCTTTAAGAATCTCACAGTTCAGTGAATCTTTAGGAATCTCATAATCAATCATTTCATTAAGGCCAATTGCAAATGCAATCCTCCTCGCTGTTAAGCATATATATTCATACTGCTTGTTGTATTCTCCTCTGCATATTACAGTTCTATTCGAGAAATGCCTTCGGATGAACGACTTGAAGTGTCTATTTCGAGATGTTCTACTGCTCACATTCTCTTTGGAGTTCACAATCGTCTAATTGTAAGAATAAAGTGCGAGTGAACACCAACGAATACCTCAAAATTTAGTGTAGCACCAGCGGGAATCTTCGGTGGGCTTCCGGATTCTCCGTAGGCGTAATCAGCACGACACGTTAGCACGCATTTCTCACTCTTCTTCATTGATGCGACACCGATATCCCATCCTTTGATTACCTGGAAAATAATGAGCGCAGAATTAAGGAACTGCCGAAATTTTGATCATATTTACTCGATGTTACATGAAAATCATGAGGATATCGAATGAGAAACGAGCACAAGAAGAAGGCGCACCTGACTTTTGCCCAATGTGAAGCTGAATGCCTCTCCACGATCGCGACTTGAGTCAAATTTCTCACCATTCTCAGCCAGTGTTCCCACATAATGGACAAACACCGTATCGCCTTTAGACGGCTTCAAATCACCGATTCCAGGCACCAAGATCTCTTTCAAAACACCGCCATTCTGCAAAAAAAAAACACGATAAAATAAACAGCACAACTTTACAAGGCACTTGTTGTGTTTAAAAATCTAGACACTTCAAACATCAATGGCTTAAAATGAACTAAACTCCGTCGTTCACTTGGAATTTTTGCCTAATAACTAACAACTTTAAGTGGGGATTCATCTACTGAAAATTGTGATGAATTGAATAAAAAACAATTGCAACATATGTTGCAACGTTTCTCTCCGATAAATACACGAGAACATCATGAATAAGGGATCAGATACATATCGGTGATTAATATAGCACAAACGTTTTCGGGTGTTAGATCGATCTTTTCGCCAGCCATTGGAATGTATGAACGCGCTCGAATGTTGTGCAGTCAGGAAACCTGAATTCAGTTTTTTTTTTTAAAAGAACATTTCTATCATATCTAACAACGACGATTTCGGAAAAAAACCCGTTGGGAAAGGATGAAAAATAAAGCAAAGAATATACTAATTGCCAGTCATACGAACTGTATGGATATTTTGTTGATAAAGATAAGCCAGAAGAACATCACAATACGCCTGGCTGAACGCTTCAAATAGAAACCAATAAATGGTGAAAATACTTGATTAGAGTTGTCTGACAAATCAGTTCAGTTTGGAATATTCTCGAAGAGAGAAGACAGCGAAAGCTATCGAAACTTCACCAACAGATGAATAAGAAAACGATGAAAAGACACATCACAGACGATAAACAAACTGTGAGATGAATCAATTTGGAGAGCAAGAAGAGAAACACTCAACCGACAAGAACGTATTCAAGTAATTTTCTCACTTTCGTAAGCAGCAGAAACAATACAATTGCGACGAAGCAATTTTACATACGTTCGGAAATGGTGTTGTCGTAGGTTGGCAAATGGGCGTGAACCAAAGCAGCATGCTGATTGTAAGGAGAGCACATAACTATGCTCCCGAAAACGTGAGAAACGTAATAATTTTCGCATTTCTAGACTCGAAATATCAATTAATGAATGGTAACACGTGAAAAACTAGAACTCCGCATTAAATGAAAGCACAATTTAGAGTTGTGCATGCATCTTAACGGATCAGCACTTGGGTGGTGTTACAAGCGAATCTGATGGTGCTATTACCTCGCTCGCTCTCCCTACCAAATTCACTTCATTCCAGAAGTCGCTAACATCCTTTTCTTTATCACCAATAAACTCTGATCCTCATCATCATCATCATCATCATCATCATCAATATCAGTTGCAATGCACACATAAAGTACTCTTCAGCGGATCATCACATTTAGCCAGCGGGAATTTTGAAATATTTGAAATTTCTCCGAATGGAGCACAAATATTTGAAATCTCTCCGAATCACATCGGATCGGTTGGAATTCTGAGTGTCAGATTCTAAACGAGCAGTTTGGAAGGTCGGTCAGAATCGCAATTGCCGGAAATTCAAAATGCCGACCGACACGAAATTTCGCTCACATGCCATCCATCACTAACATGAATGTGTATCACATAAGAAATCATAATCATAGGATTATCATCATCCGAAATGCATAAGAATTACTTCAAAACAATACTAATGCTCTCACTAATTGCTTTATACCCTCGTTTTGTTCACTCACCCAAAACAATTCAATACAATCATACCGGTGAGTATTTCTCAACTGAATCACAAATCGAAACAAACATTTCATTCAAACATTGACACTAAGCAGTTTCATCTTTCAACCACTGCCACTGCATAGAACAAACTATATTTTAAAAAATGTGCTGATTAAGGTTCGATAGAATCCTCTCAACTACCTGACACTCTCGAACGTTCGGGATAACGTACACAATAGGATTCTGACTCTCGTAATTCAGATGCGTCGTGTGCGGCTAAGTGCGTTTTCTGATGGCATTCAGATGTACTTTTTCGTTTCTCATGCTGCGATGCATTTTGCTCACCATCCTTCATTTTTCATGAAGTTTTACTGGATCAATTTTTGATAAATCATGAAACTACCTGTGAAATGGAAAAATTCACAAAGAACATCGCTAAATGAATCAGAAAAGTGATGAATCAATGTGTCCCTCTCGATGAAAGCGCATTTGCTATTCCACTGAATAGCTACAAATCAAGGCTAATTCGAGAATTTCAAGGGTACGAGTGAGGTTCAACGGAGGATGATGGAACGGCAAGATGAAGCTGGAAACGGGACAAGCGTTTCGCGGTCAATTGGCCACTTCACCGAAACAAAGGTTATTTATTATCAGCTCTTTCATTTTTTGTATCTTCTCATTGGAAAAGTCGCACTTTTCCACAGTATGTTGATATTTTCGGAGAGAATTCATCCGACTAAATTAAAAACAATAAACTACACTAATATCCGTGAAGTGACTGAATTATATTCGGATATAACGATCATTTGATCCTGTCTACCGATCGAATATTTACCTTTGCGGTACCTACCTGATGTATTTATCGGTACTTATAACCTTAGCTCAGTCATCCTTATGTCATATACACACTGTCTTTTTCATTTCTCTCAAACCATCTGTCAATGTCACTCATCGTCTCGAATACTTAAGTGGTTTGCTGGACGAAAAATTGTTTGAAAAGCCGATTCATTGAATGTTTTATTCGAGAATTAATCGTGAAATCTTTGCATGTTTACTCAATTCGTATTGTTCATACAACACATAAATTGACTAGCGCCAGTGACCACTGTCCACAGAGAGTATATAAATCGACTTCACCCATATACTTCACCTCATTTACAATGACCACTTCTGTAGCTGGCAGCAACGATTCTCGTGCTATCTTCCCTTCATCTTCATTGTTTTCTGTTCTAGCACTTTTCAATATCCTTCCATCAGTAATCGCTTCATTCGGAACGATTCCAGAACCTCAATTTATTAACTATCAAAACTTCGCTACACATCACGGAATTCCATCGCCCTCGATCGGTCCCCAATTTGCTTCCAATCATGGAACGTCACCTCCATTTCATTCCTTTGGCGGTCTTTCCACTCCAACACACGGCGGTCAGTTTCCGCCCTCGCCAATTGCCCACCAGCCCGACTATCAGCCATTCGGCGTTCCGCACGGATTGCCTCATCCGCAGAGCCTGACACCACCTCCATTCCCAAAGGTTCATCAGATATTTATTTATTTTCTCAAATTGCTTCGACTCCCCACGATTTTGCGCTTTGAATTCATTAGAATGACTGTACTGGTCGTGAGTTAGAATGACTGAATTAGGATGAATTTTTTGCTAATCTTATCGACACAATTTTGCTCACAATCAATAGTTTGTTGCTCCCAACATTAACAAGGCAAACCATATCAGGAGATATTTGAGCTGCATAACTCCCACTTCACATACCACCACTAGTTGAAAATAAGTCAGTTGGAATGTTCAAAGTGGAGCCTACGAATCGACTGCAAATGGGAATGTAGAACGTGAAAATTTTGCTTTTAGGATCTCCCACCAGGCTTCGCCGATGTTTTACCGACAGAAACGGTTGCGAAGCTTAGAGCTATTCATCAAAATGATAACTTGACGTGGCAGGTTGGATTTCTTGACCGTTTGCTCACAATCAGCTACGGCAAAGTTTTGCATTATGGATCGGGAATGGTGTAATCAAATCGGAGAAGCTGAAACGTTACTTTTGAAATTTACAGCAGAAACACCAGCAAATTGATGCGATAATGAACTCTCTACCACCCGAAATACTCGATCGGCTACCAGCTCCACCAGGCTTCAGTATGTTACCAGCTGAAATACAAGCCAAATTCAAGGCCATTCAACAACACAGCGGTCTGAACTGGCAACAACGACATGCGAAAATTCTCGAAATCATGCAATCGATGACACCCGACCAAAGAATGTTACTTCCGCCTGCTCCACCGTCATCGCCTCCGATGTGAGTAGTTCATTGGGTTGAAAATATTTGCTACTTTCTTTGTTCTTCATAAATCTGTAATAGTGATAAATATGGTGACTGTAAATGATATCCGATGAAAAGGCTGGCCAAATGCTAAACGCGTAAATTAGTAATTTTAAGAAAGCATTGAGATTAATAACTCAAGGTTTTTATGAACATTATGGTGCATTTTTATGAACATCATGGATTCATCAACTTATAATTATCATCTTAATGACACCCTTTATCGCTTGGCAAAAAGGAATTCAAGAAGTGCCACAATGAATCGCAGCGATGATCTGTTTCTCGAAGATCTGTTAATCGCTATCGTTGAACATGCTACTCTTTTCAATTTTCAGGTTCCACTTCCCACCACGTCTCTAGAAGATCTCCACCTATAGCAACAACGATCGCATCTAAGCATCGATCAGCAGTCAACTACAAAGCAGCATGAAATTGAGCATAACAATACGAAATGATCCTTCAATATTTACCTTATTTCAGTCTCAACAAAATTATCTCTCTATGTCTCTGAACTTATTGATATTTTACTGAACTGATTTGGTTTGTCTGCAAAAAGGAAGGAATACGCGAAAGCATATCATTCTTTGATTAATATTCAACTGATGATCCCAAATAAAAGTTTCAAGAGAAGTTCTCCTCACCAAACGCGGTAAATAGAGATTTCAACCCGGCAAGTCCTGGTCCAGCTCCGTAAAATTTGGCTCGACTCAGCAATTGATAGTGCAGTGTGGCCCGGAACTTTTGGTCAAAGCCAGGATATCTTTGGCTGATTCAGCGAACCAGGACCGACAATTTCACGCTCCCCTTCATTGATATTTTACATCAATCCTGAAATTACGTTAGGGAAACATTTAAAATCGCACTGTACTGATGAAATATGTTGACGGGATTTGCAAACGTTGCAGTTATCGAAGTGATATTGTCGGTCCGCAACACGTCTCGAATTATTCAAACAGGATTGAGTGTAGGCAGTAAGAGGTGAATATGGGTGGATTTATCAAACGAAACGGAAACGATTTTGTCTTGTCGTTGTTAGCAATGAATTACGAAGTAGAACAGTAACAATAAGAACAATGATTGTGACGCTGTGCAAATGATATTGTCAGAATACTGTCATTCATTGGTAAGATTTCATGAAACTCATTAATTCATTTGGATCAGGTATTTAGAGTGTATTTCTCAACGATTCTTGTACTCAGATTCGTAGATGCAGCAACCAAGGAACAGCTAGGGCATTGTTTCGGCCATATAAATTGATTTCTTAAACAGAACCATTTTGATCAACGATGAAACATTACTTAAGAAATGATCGTTTTAGAGTATTCACAAAAGGTGATAAGATATTATTTGCTGTAAACAGTTTTCTTGCTGAAGCTAAGCGTTTCGATTCATTTTATCTCAAATAAAAACGACATTTGAACAAACGAATACGGGCAATCGGAGCCATCAATTGCATTTTCAATTGGATAGTTATGAAAGTGCAAATGACAACGTTATGGAAACGTGTTTATGTAAATATTTATGCAAATTCGTCAACGCAGTATTCTACAACCAAAATTTTAGTATAGTATTCCACATTTCGTAAGCTTGTTGACTACAATCGTAATATAACGCTGTTTAAAGAGCACCATTTGATATACGTAGCAAACAACTAGATCCGATAGCAGCCTCGAGAAGCACGAAAACAACTGTTGAATTCGTGCTGATCTATGAGGTAAGCGCATGAAAATGACAGCGCAAAGCGAACGTTATGCTAAATCTGGTCGTGAATCAACTGGCTCTCCACATCGTTGCTGTTTCATTGACAAATAAGCAATCCTGTCATTCATATGAAAGTAACTGATAGCTCTTCTTATTTCACTAGCTTTCGAATGGCTTTGAATTGCTTAGTTGATAACGAAGCAGGCGAAGTGATAACCGTCATCGAAGATCTAGTTGCGATCCTAATGTTGAACGCTTGCATAGTGAACTGATCGAAGCAATCAAAATCTTGCATGTCGAACGACGTGAGTGAGAACTGATGAAATTCGAATGAAAATGAGATCTATTAAATACACATTTGAAAAGTAATCAAATTCGTGTTATCTCTAAATAAAATCCGAGCCAAGTCAAACCGTGGAGTGAGAAAATTTCAACGATGAACGTGATGATCACTTTTTCGAATCATTTCCATGTGCCTGCTGATGAACACACCCTCGGATTTTGCCATGCGTTCACATCAAACTTATGGAAATCACTTGTCTCTGACTGCCTTGCACGCATTACAAAGAAACGTATGTAACAAAACATCGTTCCTTGGTTGTGGAAACGAAATGACAAAGATGGCATAAAATGAGTTTGATCGAGGATACGATGAAAGATGGTGCACATCAAAACAATTTTCATGCATTGGTGTTTGCTTGATAAGTTGTGGGGATGAATTCAGTGCACAGCTATCAGCAAATATTGCAACTCGCTGATTAAATCGAGATCAAAAACTTTCATGAAGATATTTAAGATCTACAAATGAGCACTGGTGTCATCTCCAATCAGGTAAAGAACAATGTATGTGGCTTGTCGAAGCATTCAACATTCAATTTCAGAGGCTGCCCGTGATTGGGAAACAGTTACATCCACTGAATATTCATCCGCAATTCAGAAAGCAGAAAGGCATTCAACCTGAGATGGATCCTCACCAAATCCTTTCACTAAACAGCTCACGTTTCTTTATGACAGGGTTCCTTATTGAGGACGAAAAAAAAAATGTAATTTTGGGATGCTAGAGGTGCAATGGAGGGGATCGGGAAATTAGTTCTGACCTTGTGCGTATAAATAGTAAATTATTGTAGCGGTAGGAGGATAGTGACGACCTGTCCGACCATCGAAGGAGGTAATGGAGCATCCGAGCGTCGGAACCACTGCTCTATATCTTCAGCCTCTTCAACATAATCACCGATATTTCACATTACAAGCTTCATCATTTCCTGTCACTTCATAAAATTCCTCATTCGTTTCATATTTTCTAATCAGATGGTTCATTTCGTCTTCTCAGTTAGATGACTATAGATCGGAACAACGAATAGCTCATAAGCAAGGAGTATCATTGCATAAAATTCACAGGTGAATGGAAATTGCTTCTTGAATGCCACTCAACGATCTGCATGTCACAAACTCCGCCAACTAAACTCGCCACTAGAATTCGAACTAAAATCACTGTAAAACTGTAAATCAAATTAACTGCAAAAATTCCAAATAAAACTCTCCACAAAATCCCATTTCATTTTCAAACCAATATCTACGCCCAAACATATAACAATCCGATTAATTACCACCCCACTTCAAACGACCATCAAACACTCACACGCAATTCACAATAACTTCCTTGTCGTTGGCACATTATGATATATAAATAATAAATAATACATAATATAATATAGATATATAAATAATAAATAAATAGTACATAATATAATATAGATATATAAATATTAAATATTACATAATATAATATAGATATATAATATAACACATATAAATAATATAATATGAAATATAAATATTAATATAAATAGTTCGATGGGCAGTCAACGCTAGCAAATAGTTTATGTAGTTGGCTATTCCTGTCATCAGTATGTCAGTTGAACGCTTCGGTTTTGTTCTGTTCGTTCTGTTCTACTGGATATTCTCGGTGGAATATCGAATTTGAGGATTACGACTCCTGTCTTTACGACTCGCATGTGCTCTTCTCCACATAGGTTTTGTGTCATGTTTAGTTTTGTTTTAAGACAAAAACCAGTAGGAGGTCATGTATCAATATTGCATGATTTTTACATGGAATTCCCTTTGGCACTTCGAGGGACATGAAATGTTTTTTATTGGAACGGTCCATATGTACGAACCCATTGCCGTGATGCAATGTCCATCACCGAGTCAACACTTGTCCAGTGTGGTAGTTGGTGTCACTACTTTTGTTCCGTGGTGGCGGCATATTATTTCGCCCTATTTAGTGCGTAATTTTTTGTTGTGTAACAGTTTTCCTTCGGCAATCATGTGAATTCTTCTGTGCTTGATGTGATTTCCACTGATTATTACTAGTTTTTTGGTTTCTGGTTCCGTCGTACTCTTTGATTTCCAACTTTTTATGACAGATCGCTGGTGAGACATTGCTGTAGTCGGTGGTGTCTACAGTAACCTGCAATTTTAATCGGAAGAAGTACCTTCAGCACGAGCTACGTTCGATGATGTCACAAGCGATATTTATCATCGTTCTGTTGGTCTCAACCGGTGTACCTTCAGCACAAAGTAATGAGAATGATGATTCAACTGATGATCGTCATTCAGATTCGTCGGATCAAAGTGGCAATGGTAATGGCAATATCGAGGATACTATTACTAGCACCCTCGATTCAGTAACATCTGATCAAGTAGTCCGGGCAAATGCTACTGATGGGCAATCAACGCAAACAATTGATGACCGTCCTTCCAGTTCATCGTATCTAAGTAGCAGTGAGTTGCATCTTTCCTGTTGTGAACGGCGAAACTTCGGCAAATTACGCGGTCACATAGTAGTACACTCTTATGACAAGATCAAGCCCACCGGAATGAATAGTTTTTTTTCGCGTGGCTACTTGAGATTCGAGCGGGATAACTCAATTTCACCTCGGTAACCTATTTGCAAATTGCGCTAAAATGAACGAGCGCCACTTGATTAAGAGGTGAATTTGAAAGCAACTTTCTATTAAGTGGTCCCTTTTTGACCACCTTTGGAGAAGATCGAAGTGAGATAACGTTCGATAGAATTCATGAAGCATTCTTCAATGAATTTATTCCTTGATTACAGTACATCCTAAAACAACAAGCTCACCACAACAAATATTGAAGGATCCATGGATTAGCACATATTTAGTTTGTTCGTCACGCAGATATACAAATTATGTTCAGATGAAGGCGGAACGGATGGTAACGGCAGCGGAAATGAAGGCAATACTTATGATCACGATCCAGAATGCAAAGATGACAGTTGGCATTGTGGATTCGCTAATAGTTATATTTGTGGTGAGCAGCCACATATCGCCGCAGTACAATGCAGAAAAACGTGTGGATATTGCGGAGGTGAGTGATTCAGTTTTACGTTCAAGTGGACTTTATTTCGGCAGAAAAGGAGATGATTCGCTCTGTTGGACTCAACCGGTGTACCTTCAGCACAAAGTAATGAGAATGATGATTCAACTGATGATCGTCATTCAGATTCGTCGGATCAAAGTGGCAATGGTAATGGCAATATCGAGGATACTATTACTAGCACCCTCGATTCAGTAACATCTGATCAAGTAGTCCGGGCAAATGCTACTGATGGGCAATCAACGCAAACAATTGATGACCGTCCTTCCAGTTCATCGTATCTAAGTAGCAGTGAGTTGCATCTTTCCTGTTGTGAACGGCGAAACTTCGGCAAATTACGCGGTCACATAGTAGTACACTCTTATGACAAGATCAAGCCCACCGGAATGAATAGTTTTTTTTCGCGTGGCTACTTGAGATTCGAGCGGGATAACTCAATTTCACCTCGGTAACCTATTTGCAAATTGCGCTAAAATGAATGAGCGCCACTTGATTAAGAGGTGAATTTGAAAGCAACTTTCTGTTAAGTGGTCCCTTTTTGACCACCTTTGGAGAAGATCGAAGTGAGATAACGTTCGATAGAATTCATGAAGCATTCTTCAATGAATTTATTCCTTGATTACAGTACATCCTAAAACAACAAGCTCACCACAACAAATATTGAAGGATCCATGGATTAGCACATATTTAGTTTGTTCCTCACGCAGATATACAAATTATGTTCAGATGAAGGCGGAACGGATGGTAACGGCAGCGGAAATGAAGGCAATACTTATGATCACGATCCAGAATGCAAAGATGACAGTTGGCATTGTGGATTCGCTAATAGTTATATTTGTGGTGAGCAGCCACATATCGCCGCAGTACAATGCAGAAAAACGTGTGGATATTGCGGAGGTGAGTGATTCAGTTTTACGTTCAAGTGGACTTTATTTCGGCAGAAAAGGAGATGATTCGCTCTGTTGGACTCAACCGGTGTACCTTCAGCACAAAGTAATGAGAATGATGATTCAACTGATGATCGTCATTCAGATTCGTCGGATCAAAGTGGCAATGGTAATGGCAATATCGAGGATACTATTACTAGCACCCTCGATTCAGTAACATCTGATCAAGTAGTCCGGGCAAATGCTACTGATGGGCAATCAACGCAAACAATTGATGACCGTCCTTCCAGTTCATCGTATCTAAGTAGCAGTGAGTTGCATCTTTCCTGTTGTGAACGGCGAAACTTCGGCAAATTACGCGGTCACATAGTAGTACACTCTTATGACAAGATCAAGCCCACCGGAATGAATAGTTTTTTTTCGCGTGGCTACTTGAGATTCGAGCGGGATAACTCAATTTCACCTCGGTAACCTATTTGCAAATTGCGCTAAAATGAATGAGCGCCACTTGATTAAGAGGTGAATTTGAAAGCAACTTTCTGTTAAGTGGTCCCTTTTTGACCACCTTTGGAGAAGATCGAAGTGAGATAACGTTCGATAGAATTCATGAAGCATTCTTCAATGAATTTATTCCTTGATTACAGTACATCCTAAAACAACAAGCTCACCACAACAAATATTGAAGGATCCATGGATTAGCACATATTTAGTTTGTTCCTCACGCAGATATACAAATTATGTTCAGATGAAGGCGGAACGGATGGTAACGGCAGCGGAAATGAAGGCAATACTTATGATCACGATCCAGAATGCAAAGATGACAGTTGGCATTGTGGATTCGCTAATAGTTATATTTGTGGTGAGCAGCCACATATCGCCGCAGTACAATGCAGAAAAACGTGTGGATATTGCGGAGGTGAGTGATTCAGTTTTACGTTCAAGTGGACTTTATTTCGGCAGAAAAGGAGATGATTCGCTCTGTTGGACTCAACCGGTGTACCTTCAGCACAAAGTAATGAGAATGATGATTCAACTGATGATCGTCATTCAGATTCGTCGGATCAAAGTGGCAATGGTAATGGCAATATCGAGGATACTATTACTAGCACCCTCGATTCAGTAACATCTGATCAAGTAGTCCGGGCAAATGCTACTGATGGGCAATCAACGCAAACAATTGATGACCGTCCTTCCAGTTCATCGTATCTAAGTAGCAGTGAGTTGCATCTTTCCTGTTGTGAACGGCGAAACTTCGGCAAATTACGCGGTCACATAGTAGTACACTCTTATGACAAGATCAAGCCCACCGGAATGAATAGTTTTTTTTCGCGTGGCTACTTGAGATTCGAGCGGGATAACTCAATTTCACCTCGGTAACCTATTTGCAAATTGCGCTAAAATGAATGAGCGCCACTTGATTAAGAGGTGAATTTGAAAGCAACTTTCTGTTAAGTGGTCCCTTTTTGACCACCTTTGGAGAAGATCGAAGTGAGATAACGTTCGATAGAATTCATGAAGCATTCTTCAATGAATTTATTCCTTGATTACAGTACATCCTAAAACAACAAGCTCACCACAACAAATATTGAAGGATCCATGGATTAGCACATATTTAGTTTGTTCCTCACGCAGATATACAAATTATGTTCAGATGAAGGCGGAACGGATGGTAACGGCAGCGGAAATGAAGGCAATACTTATGATCACGATCCAGAATGCAAAGATGACAGTTGGCATTGTGGATTCGCTAATAGTTATATTTGTGGTGAGCAGCCACATATCGCCGCAGTACAATGCAGAAAAACGTGTGGATATTGCGGAGGTGAGTGATTCAGTTTTACGTTCAAGTGGACTTTATTTCGGCAGAAAAGGAGATGATTCGCTCTGTTGGACTCAACCGGTGTACCTTCAGCACAAAGTAATGAGAATGATGATTCAACTGATGATCGTCATTCAGATTCGTCGGATCAAAGTGGCAATGGTAATGGCAATATCGAGGATACTATTACTAGCACCCTCGATTCAGTAACATCTGATCAAGTAGTCCGGGCAAATGCTACTGATGGGCAATCAACGCAAACAATTGATGACCGTCCTTCCAGTTCATCGTATCTAAGTAGCAGTGAGTTGCATCTTTCCTGTTGTGAACGGCGAAACTTCGGCAAATTACGCGGTCACATAGTAGTACACTCTTATGACAAGATCAAGCCCACCGGAATGAATAGTTTTTTTTCGCGTGGCTACTTGAGATTCGAGCGGGATAACTCAATTTCACCTCGGTAACCTATTTGCAAATTGCGCTAAAATGAATGAGCGCCACTTGATTAAGAGGTGAATTTGAAAGCAACTTTCTGTTAAGTGGTCCCTTTTTGACCACCTTTGGAGAAGATCGAAGTGAGATAACGTTCGATAGAATTCATGAAGCATTCTTCAATGAATTTATTCCTTGATTACAGTACATCCTAAAACAACAAGCTCACCACAACAAATATTGAAGGATCCATGGATTAGCACATATTTAGTTTGTTCCTCACGCAGATATACAAATTATGTTCAGATGAAGGCGGAACGGATGGTAACGGCAGCGGAAATGAAGGCAATACTTATGATCACGATCCAGAATGCAAAGATGACAGTTGGCATTGTGGATTCGCTAATAGTTATATTTGTGGTGAGCAGCCACATATCGCCGCAGTACAATGCAGAAAAACGTGTGGATATTGCGGAGGTGAGTGATTCAGTTTTACGTTCAAGTGGACTTTATTTGAGCAGAAAAGGAGATGATTCGCTCTGTTGGACTCAACCGGTGTACCTTCAGCACAAAGTAATGAGAATGATGATTCAACTGATGATCGTCATTCAGATTCGTCGGATCAAAGTGGCAATGGTAATGGCAATATCGAGGATACTATTACTAGCACCCTCGATTCAGTAACATCTGATCAAGTAGTCCGGGCAAATGCTACTGATGGGCAATCAACGCAAACAATTGATGACCGTCCTTCCAGTTCATCGTATCTAAGTAGCAGTGAGTTGCATCTTTCCTGTTGTGAACGGCGAAACTTCGGCAAATTACGCGGTCACATAGTAGTACACTCTTATGACAAGATCAAGCCCACCGGAATGAATAGTTTTTTTTCGCGTGGCTACTTGAGATTCGAGCGGGATAACTCAATTTCACCTCGGTAACCTATTTGCAAATTGCGCTAAAATGAATGAGCGCCACTTGATTAAGAGGTGAATTTGAAAGCAACTTTCTGTTAAGTGGTCCCTTTTTGACCACCTTTGGAGAAGATCGAAGTGAGATAACGTTCGATAGAATTCATGAAGCATTCTTCAATGAATTTATTCCTTGATTACAGTACATCCTAAAACAACAAGCTCACCACAACAAATATTGAAGGATCCATGGATTAGCACATATTTAGTTTGTTCCTCACGCAGATATACAAATTATGTTCAGATGAAGGCGGAACGGATGGTAACGGCAGCGGAAATGAAGGCAATACTTATGATCACGATCCAGAATGCAAAGATGACAGTTGGCATTGTGGATTCGCTAATAGTTATATTTGTGGTGAGCAGCCACATATCGCCGCAGTACAATGCAGAAAAACGTGTGGATATTGCGGAGGTGAGTGATTCAGTTTTACGTTCAAGTGGACTTTATT